>CABFWB010007309.1:0-25851 GCA_902151455.1 Timema bartmani | reverse complement strand
ACATATTCCACAATGGACTCGCCGGGTCGCTGATCCCTTTTACTGAAAATGAAAGTTTGAACAATATCATTGTGTTTTGGCGCAAAATGACCGTTTAAAACACTAATTAAATCACCAAATGATTTATAATCAGTATCCTCTGGAGCCACTAACGCAGTTAAGCGATCAAATGTTTTATCCCCGATCACACAAAACAATATAGACCGTGTCGTCGCTATCCTCGATGATGTCATTAGCAATGAAAAAATGTTCTAACCTCTTTGCGTAGTTCGTTCACGTGTGTGGTTGGGTAGTATCGAATTCCGTGAAACTTGATTAAAAAAAACGCTGCCATTATGTACACTTGACCTATATCATGGGTTAACGTATCAATCCCCTCGTCGCCAAACTGTTATGTCCTTACACATTCACATATTTTGTCTGGTATACGAACCACATCTCACGCACGTTACAACGCCAATAGGACAAAAGATAAAGTATTAGACCACACCATGTTGTCCACCTGCCATCACTTCCTGCCATAACTACTCTAGTCAGTTCAGTTCAGATTGACTAACTTAACCTGTACACATTCCTGCTATAGAGTGTATTACATATATGATACCTGATACCTTTATGTGTGGTTAATTAAATGAAATAAATGTGTTAGTAATAAAAGGTTTGAAAAGAATAACAAAGTTCAAAACTCCTTATATGTTTCTTTAAATGAGATTATATTAGCTAATAAAGTAATACTGCCTACAAGCCCATAACCTAAATGACGTAAAATTTCTACACAAAGTTTGTCATTCAAACAAATTTAATTAAGTTTTAAAATAGCTACCTTCTTTTAATTATAATTATTGAACTTTCAATATTATTATGGTTTCTGAAATCAATGTAGAAGCTAATATCCAACTTTAAATAGATTGTAGTCTTGGCTGAATGTAAGCAACATAGAGTTTAATTTTCTTTTCAAGTTGATATTAACAGATGTTGAATATCTGTCATGAGAATGGTGAATATCTAACAAACTTATTATTTGAAGAGAAAAAGTTGTCATTAAATCCCAGAACACCCTTGACAGATATTCAAGAAATGTTGAGGTCACCATGTGAAGAAAATTAAATTCTATGTTAGTAATGGAGCAATATTTTATTTATTTTGCCCAAAAAGGTTTTGCTATAAAAACTGAAAAACACTTGCTTTTTCTCGCGTCCTCTACCATCCCTCCTTAAAAAACCTAAATAACAGGTGACACAATAGACTAGTCCCAAATTTCAGCATGTCCTCGGAGTAGCACATTGGTCGGGAAAGTTTCTCCAATCCCTGATCTAGGAATACAAAAATGAATTATGACTGATATTTTTGAAAATAAGGGGGAATTAACCCCCAAAGGAAGCTGAGCATAAATTGTTCGACTGGCATTTTTATACATAGGATTAAAAAAACTTAATTGGCTTTCATTGAAGCATATGTCAAGAAAGCTATACATTTTACAAGTAGGTACAGGTAGATTACATTTCTGAGAAAGTAGATTGTATTTCTAAAATATTATTTACCATTTTTCTATTCCTATTAGACTCTTAATATAGTATTTTACATTCAAACGCACACAGTTTTGATTAAAAATAATATTCAATATTTTAGAATCTAGCTTACACCCCTCTGTCCTTCTCACCTCCAAAACAACCAGTACACTGTACTGGATTTATTTATATGGGGAAACACCAAATTTGGCATGAATGTCTCTTTGTGAAAATCTAAGAGATACGTTTTCGAGAGTTTTTGAGATTTTTGTGTAATTCAACCCCTAAGTGGGTGAAGTGGGAAAGGGGTGACTTTTCCGTATATTCTAAACTATTTGAGCTGGAAGATGAATTTTGACAGGGAGGTTCTTTTTATGTAAAGGGAGAAAGTGTTTTTTAATTCAATCCTTAAAGAGGTGAAGCAGGGAGGGTGTGGTTTTCCCAGATCTTCCAAACAGCTTGAGCTGGAAAGATGAAACTTGACAGAGAGGTTCTTTTAAAGTAATAGGCCAGAGGATCTGCGGATTTTTTTGAAAATTCAACCCCTAATGGGGTGAAGCGGGGATAGGGTGGTTTTCCTTTATCCTCCAAAGGGTACACGCATTTCCAAAACCAAGCAAGAAACACCAAATTTGACATGAGTGTTCTTTATCAAATTCGAAGACATATGTGCTCTAGGAATTTAAGGATTTTTCGAAATCCAACCCTTAAGGGAATGAAGTGGGGAGGGAGTGGCTTTATGTATATTCCAAACCACTTGAGCTGTAAAGATGAAACATATTATAAAACAATCCCGTGCGCAGAACGAGTTATTTAGCAAGTACTTAGTAAAGCTATGCTTAACCATTTATTGTTTATGTGAAAACTAAGGCTATAGTTACTATAGACTTTAATTCTAAGTTTACCAAATACAATATGGAGTAAATTACAGTGGCGTAGCTACAGAGGAGCGACTGGAGCAGTCGCTCCAGGGCGGCATGGCTCAGACGGGAAAAAGGGGGCGGAACGAACTTGAAGTGGAAAATGTATATTTTCAGGCTAAGCTCAAGTCTATGAAAAAGTTATTTTAGTAAAAACACTCGTCAGTTATGGTAGGGTGTAACAAGGGAGAAGGTGGTGAATAAAGTGCTGAGAGATCCTTTTCAAAACTGAAAATTATCAAAAGCTATCTTTGTAGCACCATGTCGCAGGAGTGTCTGAGTTCTCTAGCAACGATCTCTATCGAGCGAGCCAGAGCAAGAAATATAGACTTAGAAGACACCATCTCACAATTTGCAAGTGCCAAATCACGAAAGAAAATTTAATATGCAATNCCATGTCGCAGGAGTGTCTGAGTTCTCTAGCAACGATCTCTATCGAGCGAGCCAGAGCAAGAAATATAGACTTAGAAGACACCATCTCACAATTTGCAAGTGCCAAATCACGAAAGAAAATTTAATATGCAATTTTGAGTTCCTCCAACAATTTGCGAAGATTTTCTCTACAAAATTTTGTCTTTTCAAAATTTTATTTTTATTTTTTAGAAGGCTTTTGTGTTGGTAACCCATTTGTTAAACAATTTCACTTTTAATTTGTGATGTATTTCCCAAATTAATGTCCTATTGACAAAAATGTAAGAACCAAAAAACGTAAATGATAAACTTTTCTTTAAAAAGACTATGTCGTTTGTGAATAAGTGTTACGTTAGTTTAGTTATTTTTTTTCCTATGTGATCAACAATAAATGACAAATGTTATCTATATTAAAATACTGTTTTATTAGTTCCAAACTACAAAACTTTAGTTGTTATATTGTGTAAAAGTAAAAAACTAAGCAGATTTGCATTTCAATATAACATACATTTCAGTAAATCTAAATCCATGCACAAAAAGAAAAAATTTATATCTTTTCTTTATAGAACAAGAATAATAAGAAACCACCAACTTAGACTACTTTTAAAGTCAGTTTAATCTGTTAGGTTTACTTAAATTTATATGGTATTATGGTTCAGTTAATTTTTGGATGGAAACAATGGGGAGGGGGGGGGGGCGCCCAAGTTAAACCGCTCCAGGGCGCTTCAAACCTAGCTAAGCCACTGAGTAAATACATTAAATGTTAAAGTGGAATTGAATATGTGTGTGTGTTTAAATATCACTTTTGTGACTATGTATATTATTTACAAATCCAAAATACATAATTCATAATATATAATCACAATCACACTTATACAGTATATCAATATTTATATGCACATAATTCCACTTCAACAGGTATTGTTATTTGTTGTTTGTTGATATATATATATAGTTTTCCTTGTAACAACTAATTAATAATTAGATTAAATTATGTATTCTAAATAAAATTATAATATCTAAAAAGTTTCAAACAGAGTTCTAAAATAATTTATGTTGACTTAAGGCTCACAACTCAAAATAATATTGACATAGTTTTAACGTCACCAAAGAGCCGCTTTGGTGACCGAAGGATCTTAAGCACTGGGCCCTACTCTCGCTATAGGCTGGACTACTGATGACTGGGAGGTCAAGGTTCAAATCATGGTATTTTGTTCTAAGGGTGGTATTTCATTAATGGTTTTCTAGTCTCCCTCCACGCACATGCGGGTACACTTCCTATACAATCAATATTCCTCATCCCAAACACCTTAGCGTAATTAGTACATAAGCGTATGGCACAAACAAGTAGTAAAAAGCGTTAATAAAAAAAAATTGTATCCAAAATAATGTTCACTATGACGTTAGCTTTCAAGTGGACCCCCATGAAAAAAATTTCCCTTCTACGCCCTTGTTTAAGGTATTATACTAAACCAAACTAACCCAACTCAACCTAATTTTCCATTCTAAAACAATTAAAAATTAAATTTGTCGCTACACAACTCTTATATTTGTTTTAACAAAAGTAAGATATTTATGAGTTCTGTATATATGGACATTGAATAAGTTATTCATTTTCGATTTCGTATTGTTTTCCTAAGGCAAGGTCATGTGACCTTTATCGCTGCTTTTTGTTACATAGTACTTAACAGTTGTTCGTTGACATATAATGTAGTCGTAGTGTCTCTATTAAATATAATTATGCTGTTTCTTTTTAATAGTTTGTTCTATATATGGATCCCTGCATTCATGAATAAAATTAACTTAAAGACCTAACCTGTTCTTTGCCTGTCCATTTCATGAACCGGTCAAAAACTCAAGTTCATGAATTGAGCAACGATTGCAGAGCACAAACATTTCACAATTCATGAAATGGACTATTTTCTGGCCAGTTCACGAAATGGGCAGAAACTTGCCCGATTCATAAACGGAGCAAATTCACGAATGGGGTATAACATATATATTGACGATGTTAAATTAATTAATGAAGTTTCATAAAGCAAATATTATGTTTAAATATTTCCTTAGTTTTGAAATAACCCCTTGGTTGTTGGCTTGATTATATAATCTATATGTTTCGGTGGCATGGCAACATCATCAGAATACCTTGTTTTAGAATTACATTAAAAATGTAAAGATCATATAATCACAATTTTTTACTAAGACTACAAAATACAAATATAAAATACTCAACAAAAAAGGTTATACGTAAATTAAATACCTTCCTTCTTACAGGATGTACATTTTAGACTTTGTATTTTATGTTTCGTCACTTTTCTATTCTCAAAATTCCAAGCTGGATTATGAATTCTGACTGCTAACTATCAAAATCAACGCTTTTCATATTTTTACCTGGAGGGGTTTATTTTTTTTGACTTAGATAGTAATGTTGTGTGTCTGGTCAACATAATTTGTACCCCATTTTGTGGAACGATTAGACAGTACTATTATACAGTTGCCCAGGGCACCCCTGAACGAACTCATAGTAGACTTTTCCATGGGGGCTCTTTCCCTGTACCGATGAGATGAGCTGATAGTCATAGTGAGAATGAGGGTGTGGAACCAGTGGAAACACTTAAACCTAACTTAAACCTAAATAACCAAAATCTTGTGACCGTTGGGGTATTTCCCTCAGGAAAATTACTCAAGGTACCAGCCTAGAACCGAATCCGGGACTGCTAGAACAGTTTACAGGTGCACTGACCACTACACTACGGAGCTGGTTGGTTTAGGTAGTGCTTGGTTGTAACACACATATTATTCAGCGATTAAATGATAAAATTATCAATAAAGTTATTGTATATCTGATTATTTTCTAGTTCATTAGATACCTCTTTCAGGCACGAGATTCAATATTCAAATTGTTTTTGTTGGTATCATGGAGCATTTCTTAAATCTTTTATTTTAAATGTAGTCCTCTTTTTCATTTTTAATCTTACTCCATAGCAATATTTTGTAGATATTTAGCATACAATCTGTCCTAACACAAGCTAACTTGAAAAATATAACTAGAACTGAGAATTATCTCTATCTTACTCTCACCCAGTACAAACAAGAAACCTGTTTCATTTATAAACACTCAGAAAGTTTGGAGATTTGCTACAAACGTGACATATTCAGATAAACATTCAGAGTGCTCCAAACGTGACATATTCAGATAAACATTCGAGAGTGCTCCAAACGTGACATATTCAGATAAACATTCGAGAGTACTCCAAACGTGACATATTCAGATAAACATTCGAGAGTGCTCCAAATGGGAAAATTGAATGAAACTATATTAAATATAAAATAATATATTCCGATGGTTCTATATTTTTCGCTCTCCAAACCCAGGGTCTGATTAAGTGATTCGGGGAATGGTGGCCACTTTCAAAATGGGGGCCCCGTGACCTTTTTCAAATTTTGTAATGAAAAAATAGATCAAATTCGAATTAACAAAAAGAGGGGCATAAAATGCAATTATTAAGAATAAGTTTTAGAAGAACCGATAGGAACGTATATAACCTAAATTACGTATTAATTTTGACTACAATTCCAGTTTTAAGTGTATTTATTTTAATGATTTCCATACCAGTTCTGGTTGTTTAAAAATAATTGATAATTCCAGATATTGATTCCGGTTTGACTCCATGGGTGTGTGGCAGCGTTTGGTTATGCTCGTTAGAATGAAAGAGATAAATGTGGTATAAATTATCCCATCTCTTTGTTACACTTTCCAAGAACTATTTTATAAAAACTATAATTTCTAAAATTTGAGATAAATAATTGTAATAAAAATGTTCGTGGCTTTAAAGGGTCCTCTTCATGCGTGGGGTTCGGGGCCCATGACTCCCGTGGCCCTATCTTAACCCAGCCCTGTTCAAACCATTTGTTGAGCTTAGTCAGATGTATTTTTAATATTTGAAAATACAGATTTTTTCATAACAAAAAACACGTTTAAATTAATTAATTATATTATTACCTAACAACTTTTTCTATATCAAACCATTTCGTCCATTTTAAGGGAATAAAGTTTTGTTTAGCTAAAAATACACTGACTATAATTTACCTAATGCTCGCAGTATCAAAATCTGTCAGTGTGCGCTAAACGGTTCTAAGCATTATTATCTATTTGACGCCCGAATTGATGGTCACTTGGCTTAGGGCGTCACTCACATAACAGGAATCCCAGGATCCGAGTATCAAGCCTGGTGGCCTGAGGGTGATATTTTTCAATGTTTTCCAAATATACTTCCTCGTACATTTTGTACAGAACCTCCAAATTCTACCTCCTTCACACCTACCAAAATAGTGCAGTAAGGTGCAATTGAGGGGAAAACCCTACCTACTGATCTCTTGTCTGAATATTAATAGAACCACGAGGTGTATTTCGCTATCATTCCAGAAATACCAATATTAAGCGCATTTCTATTTGAACATCATTTATATATATTTTGTCTAGTCAGAAACATAATAATTCGGGTAAGCTAAATAGAAAAAGTATCAACCAGACGTTAAATACCAATAATATCATTTATATTAAATATTTATATTGTCTAGAAGAAGCTATTAATTTGAGTACTTACCAGTTTTAAAAGATACGAATTAATTTTTTTCAAAAGTAATGCCTTAGCCTCACAGGAAGCCTTAAAACCAATCTTTCACTACACCACTTTACAGTGCAGTAATAAAAAAGGAATACGAATTAAAAGTGTTAGTTAATGTAACTTTAGTAAGTTACTATGAATTTGGAATTAATTAGCCATGAATAAGCTCAAATGATATCCTTGACCTTTTCGAAATACGTAATGTAGTGTTTCTATTAATAATTCATAGGTAACATTTACATTTATTACACTCTTAACGTCATGAAAAAGACAAATAGGGTTTAATGTAATACTATAATCGTCCTCAGCGGGCGTGCCTGGCGTGGGGGATGAGGGGGCAAGTCCCCCACAAAAATGTTGTGGGGGCTGACCCCTCTATATTTTACTATGAAATACCGTTTTGATCTGAATCGAAGCCGCACCCAAATTTTAGAAAGGGAATTAAAAAAGTAATTAGATATAAATTTGATTTAGCTCAATTTATAAAGAACGCTAAAAAGTACCAGTCAAAAATTTAAAAATAAACTTTTGGACATACCAAAATAATGCCTAATCTTGCTTGCAATCATCTTTTTAGGCCGAACAGATAGTTTGAATTGTTAGTTAAATAATCACGATCTGTTTTAGGAAGTAAATGTTGATTGTATTTATATAGATGTATAAAAATATCAAATAAAGTTTTTCTTTCCTTTTATTTTATTTTTAAAGCCTTAAATCTGCTAGAAGGTATACACACAAGCGTACTAAAATTCGTAAGATAAGATACTTATGTTATGGGGTAGATATCCTATGAGATTAAATTTTAGTTGTGTTTAGGCTATAAAAAGTACCGTTTATTTTAAATCATCACACACCAATACGAATGGAATATCTCTGTTAAGACATTTGCAGGGGTGGCTTAAGGGCCTTGCAAATCATCACACACCAATACGAATGGAATATCTCTGTTAAGACATTTGCAGGGGTGGCTTAAGGGCCTTGCGAACCGGGCGGCTGCCCGGGGCGCCAGCTCGAGGGGGTGCCAAACAAATCTAGAGCTAACCTAACGTAGCCTGGACGTTGTATTAAAACAGTCCCCAAACCTAACCACTCCAAACCTAACATAATCTGGAAGTGATATGAAAATAATCCACAAACCTAACCTAATCTGGGCGTGATTTGAAAATAATCCCCAAACCTAACAACTCCAAACCTAATGTAATCTGGGCGTGATATGAAAATAATCCCCAAACCTAACAACTCCAAACCTAACGTAATCTAGATATAACAGTGGAGTTGCTAAGCATAACAATCTTTCACTTTTCGATACCAACATGAAATTTCACACATTAGTATAATTTTGCGGTGAGTAAAATATAATTTAGTGTCAAGGTTAAAAAGTTATTTTACATTTGCCATCTTGAAAAAATGGCGACCTGAATTTTAACATGAGCAAAAATTGCGCTATACTTACGTAATATATTTTTTGACTCCCGGTTTTAAATTTTATAATTTTATTTTTAAAGAATTAAAGTCCTCATTTGTTTATTTGGACTAATAAAAAAGATCGATTTCGGGTCCACAAGGGTCAACACTTCGTATTAAACTTTCGACTTACGTTTAAAATGTTCGACATTTTATTAGGAGTTGCACATCTTTTGGTTATCGCGTTGCTATAATATTCCTCATTTATAAATTTAGACCAATAAAAAAGGTAAATATTTACTATTGAGTCTAAAATAATAGAGAAAGATTATTGCTGCACAAATATTTCCACTAAGAGGTTAAAGGAAAAAGAGCATTAAAGTTTTGAGAGACTTACTTATTTACTTAATAGTATTAGTGAACTAATGAGTTAAAACTTAGGTAGTATCGCTCTACAACTAAATCTCACAAAATTGTATTAATATATTTGCCAATATCACAGAAACTATTGTTTTTATAAAAATAGATTTCAAATAAAAGTTTTTTATTTTTAATAGTAACTTACTACAATTTTGAAAATATAAGTTATTTAGTTTTTAAAATAATTGCGAAGATAAGGAAATTTCCGCTTCTGTAAAGCACCCTAAAATTAATTTTCATCGGAAATGAAAATAGCAATTTTATTTATAATCTTAATCAACGCCTAGATACGGATTTTAATCAAAAGCTTTAGAGCCGATTTTGAGAAAATTGATTTTTTCTCTTTTCGCCCTTTCCTAAACTACTCTTTATTCTAAGGTTAAACAGACACACAGACAGACGGCATTGCAAAAACCAATTTTTAGGGTTCGTGGGAGTCATGGATCGTCGACATCAATCAACATCTCGGGTTATATATTTTTTTACAGTCGCAATACTTTACCTTTCATGCTCGTAAAGTTAAAAAATATTCGCGTATAGCTTGAAAAGATTGGTTTTATAAAAATATGTTTCAAATTAAAGATTTATATTATAAATAGACCTACATATGTGCAATGATAAGTAATTTAATATCTCAAAAAGTTACGGAGACACGATAAAAAAAATTAGAATTTACGCATCAGACCGGAACCCTTAAAGTCATTTTGATGAAAAATTGAGAGTTGCCAATTTATTTATAATTTTGATCTAGGCTTAGAAATGAAATTTAAACAAAATCGTTAGAGCCAATTTTGATAACATCTACTTTTTCTCTTTTCAGCCTTAGTAAAATTACCCTTAATTTTAGGATTAGATATCCATTTCCAAAAAACCCTTGGGGCAACCCTATGAAAACCTTAAATACCATGTTTTAACCCAACCAGTAATATAATTTAGGCTCTACTCCAAGGTACGGACAGACAGATAGACAGATGGGAATGCAAAAACAACTTTCTCGAATTAGGGGGTCATGAAACGTCGAAATTCATCAAAATTTCAAGTTCGATTTTTTTTACGATCACAATACTTTCTTTTTCTGCCTGTAAGGTAGCGAGAAAGTAAAAATAGAGGAGAACATTGTCTACAAAACAGGTTCTTATGGTTTTATTTGTAATTCTAACAGTTTTTGTACAATCTCGAAGTGAAACGTTTAGCGTATAGTTAACATTTGTGGAGTTTCCCTTCCAATTATTTTCCTATCACTCCCAGGCTACGTTAAGTTTGGAGCTGCTAGGTTTGGGAATTATTTTTTTATTTTCCTTGAGTCTAATCAGCATGCGAAATGTGATAGCTGGAAGCTAGCAGAAGATTTAAAGAACGGGGGAAAAAAAATAATCGTGAACGTTTTGACTGCTATAAGTGACAACAAATCAACATATTATGGTCTTTCAAATCATATGGTTTGGTGAATGGCTTCATGAGAATAGATCTGGTAGTTTTTACTAGCTGTCAGAAAACACCACTCCCATGGCGAATGGACTATATTATCCACCGGTTGTATAGGGAGGCGCCACAACGCAATCCCGCCCGGGCACGAAATCTACCTCGGGTCGCCCCTGAATATTTGTATTGAAAGATAAGCAGTGCATGTATTTTCGTGATCAGTATCGTGCAATGGCACGCAAAAACTTCTTTAGTAATTTTAAAAACTGCTACAGCAGGAAAAGAAAGAAATTAATCATCCTACAATTGAAGCACTAATTGCTACTGCAGATAATATCAAAAATTAAACTAGGTCACACTTTCAAACCCTTAAAAAACACTTGCAAAAAAATTGGTGATAGTTTTGCTGTTCGGGCTCTAAGCAATTGGAAGAAATCATTAGAGAGAATACACAAACTCAGATTCTTATGATCAAGCAATGCTGAGTCACAAACAGAAGAAGAACACAATTAATAAGCAGAAATGTTCACAAAAAAATATTGGCTCAAGCTGTTGGTAGGATGTGTCTTGAGAAAATAACTACTACAATACGATACCTGGCCAAGCATTATATGGCTTTAAGAGAACATGAATTAGGGAATTTCTTTCAGTTGCTTGACCTACGTGGTGAGGATGTTCCTGAACTATCGGCATGGTTGAAGCGATGTAGAGATAACTTCTTGGGTAGGAAATACCTGAATGAATTTATTGAATTAATGTGTAAAGAAATTGTAAGAACGATTTGTGTTAATGTTATGTCTCAAGATCCTCCAACATTTGACATCATTTGTGATGGAACCAGAGATTTGAGTGGAGAGGAGCATTTTAGTATCTGTTTGATTTGGGTGGACACGGACTTGTGTCCCCATGAAAGCATTGTTGGCCTCTACAGAGTGAGAAAAACAAATGAAGAGCATATTACGTCAGTAATTCGTGATTTCATGATCAGACTCCAGCTTCTTGTGGCAAATTTGAGAGGCCAGACCTACAATGGAGCTGGAAACATGAGTGGCTCAGAAAAAGGAGTAAAAGTTATCATAGAAAAACAGCCTCTTGGTAATTTTGCGCATTATGGCACTCAGTGTTAAAACCTTGTGATAAAAGATGCCTGTGAAGCATCTTAGGTTGTAAGAAACAATTTGCAATAGGCACATGAGCTGGGTGTGCTGCTTTCCCAGTCACTGCCAGTGAGAGCCAGATTTATTACACTAATTGAGCAAGATTTAGGTGCTCCAGTGGGGAACTTTGTGAGCGTTAAACCACTTGGCCTCACAAGATGGAGCCATAGGTTAAGTCAGATTAAGGAAATAATATATGATAAAAAAAAGAGGAAGAAAAGAACATTAAATCATCGAGTAAAGTGGCTGGTCTTTTCAAACTATTTGAAGCAGGAATGACCCTCCTTGGATTGATCATTGTTAGGGATGTGGTCAAAAATCTGGGGATTTTGAACAAAATCATTTAAGTACCGAAACAAACCACACCCGGGCACATTGCTGCTGTAGATTTAGTGCACTCAGAAATATCTGCGTTTCAGACTGAAGAAGGTTTTCATTCCTTGTTTGATAAAACTTCTAAGAAATCTTCAGATATGGACTTTATTCCAATTTCTCTTTCAACAAATAAAACCACTACTAAGAAACTTTCCGGTACAGGAGAGGACTACAGAGCTGTCTCCGCTGAATCATTAAACAGAAAGGAGTATTTCACGATGGTTGACTCAGCTCTTTATGGGTTGAAGACCAGATTCAGTCAGGAAGGGCTTGAGAGAGTGCAGTTAATGGAAAGAGTAGTCCTTGGATCAGGCGAAGAACATAGGGAAGGATTAGAGTTATTGAGAAAGTTTCTTGAAATCAATACAAAATCTCTGATTACTTAATTAAAAATATTTAAACTGAAATACTATTCATGCAGTTTCACAACTGGAATTGTATCTGAATTTGTTATTGTTTCCAAGGAACTCAACCCAGAAGTCAAGAAAGAATTTTTCAACTCATCCTATTCTCATAATCTTGATGTAACAGTTTTTGTTTGTATCGTTGAATGAATTCTCGACTAACTTCTTTGAAGGTTTTTTAGCTTTTGGGTTTATTCAACCAAGGGTTGTGAAGGTTTTAAAAATTAACTATATTGAATCTTTTATATTTCTATTTTAATAACAAGCTCTGAAAATACAAGCTATAACTTAAATATGTTTATTCATTCCTAGAAGCTAATTCCTATGTTATACTATCTTTCATGATGATAATTCGGAACATCTAGATCTTACTGAGACTGAGCATGGCATTGCCAAGTACTTCATGCGAATATGAGAGATCGTTTAGTGCTATGAGACGATCGAAAACATACCTAAGGAACTCCAAGACGCAACAAATACTAAATCACGTTGCACTTTGCCATACTCACGAGCATCTACTTGAAAACATACATCTGGGAAAAGTGAATAAGACATGTATTAGTGCAAATGAAAGGCGATTAAAAATATTTGGAATGGTTGCGGGAGAGAAATTTGTAAATTAATTAATAAAGTTAATGCTTTATGTTAACGTAACGGAAAGATTGATTATTTTTATCGTCACCACACCACGAACCCAGTATTAAAATGATGACTGGTAACCACCCGTAAATTAGTGCTGTACTAGAAGTAATATTTATGAACCCGTTTAACCCATTGATTGACAACAACCATCCCCCACAAAAAATACATGCCATATATTTTATATTAATTATCTTCAATAACGGTCATTTTTTATTACAATGATAGAATCTTGGTATAGATAGAGTTTTAACACATATTAAAAAATTGGTTTTCTCTAAAATTGGCAAGATTTAAGAAAGCATTTTATCGACATGGACATAATTTTTTTAAATATAATATTATTTTCATAAAATATGTTTTGACATGAAACACATATTAAAAAATTGGTTTTCTCTAAAATTGGCAAGATTTAAGAAAGCATTTTATCGACATGGACATAATTTTTAAAATATAATATTATCTTCATAAAATATGTTTTGATGAAAATTTGTATGTAGCTTTAGTTAATAACTGTATCGATCCTATCAAAATTCCGCTATTCAAATCTACGCGACTAGTGTTCTCACAATGAACTGGAGGAAAGTGATAGTAATTACTATTACAGTTAGCTACATTTCTTATAGTTTTTAAGTATTGATAGTTTTCACTATATCTCCAGGCAGATATTGGTATATGTTTACTCGTCAATTAAATTTTAATATAAGTCTTAACTTAAAAACAAGTTTTATAAATTAACAAGTGAATAAAAAATAATACAATGTAGTAGATATGTTTTATAATATTTAAATAATCTAAACTTAAAATTTCTCATTTTACCATATGTTATATATATATATACATATATATATAAGATAACTAAACTTAAAATGATATATTGATATTAGCTCTTAAAATAAGGCAGTACCCTAATAAATAATTAATTATTAACCTAATAATTTTATAGTAGGTAAGACTAAATTTTGAAATTAAACTCTTGATTTTTATACAAATGTAGATTTAACGTTGATCCTAACTAGTTATTGTTTTTATTTTGTGGATTCTAATATATTCATTTAAAACATAAATGACATTCAATTCAATGTGTAGTCGAATGAATGTCGAACAATGAGTATTTTAATGAGGCTACAAAGTTATTAAAATGATAATGAATAAATTCATGTATGACGAGATACTATACGACCAATATTTTCCCCGTAGTTTAAGGTATAGCTGATAAATTAATGTAATGTGAAGTTGGGGCACACGAATTTTTTTGGGATGGGAGGGTCAAGAATAGAACAACCTATTAGTGAAATAATACAGCACAAATGAAATTTGACAGGAAGGTAGACAAACAGCTCCAAATAATCAAAGAGTCTTAAAATTTGACATTTAAAAGTTAATGTTGGTGAAATGGGTGAGGGGGTTTCCAAACTTTCCAAACTAATAGAAACTACTACAATAAACTGGTGCTCTCCGAATGTATTAAAAAGCCTTATACCCATAAATAATATAAACATAAGAAAAGTCCCATTTATAAACAATTCCTCCTAAATGTCTCCCTTTAGCCGCCCCTGAGATCAGCTATCTAACACCAGGGGATGTGCACCCTGGGAAACAAACTCACGACAAGATACCCAACTTTAACAAATATTGGCCTGTTAGTAAGTTGGCAAGCAGTAACACGAGTAAACCCTTAAAAACCCGAGACCACTGGACCTAGGTTAGAGACCATTAAAACAAATGATGGAACTTGAGAGCGGGAAACCATTTAGGAAAAGCTAACTCTCAGTAACCTGACTGGAATTAGTACCCCATTTACCCAACATCAGCCATCAGGTCTACTGAGAGAATGACAATTGAGACAATACGGCCACCGTAGTGAGTGTATAATGGTTGCATTTATATACATACACACTAGATATATCATAAGAGAAAAGGTATTTGCTTAGATACACCTGTCTTTTGTGAATAATTAATTATATTTGAAGCTTTACTTTTCACAACATGCTGCTGGTACGAAGAAATAACACTATTGTATGGACTCCTCAAACTTGCCTTGAGATAAATTCTGTACTTTTGCTTCTTTCCATGTCACTACAACATATTTTTGAGACTCCTCCACTGATTTTTCTGGATATCGTGTTTTATACGCAAGCAATGAACAAGTCTCTTTTTTTTGAAGAAATTATTTTTGTTTTTGTACAAACACAACAATTATTTACGGCTTGTGTAAAATAATGTGCAGTAGGAATCTAAATTATGCTCAAACTCAACTATACTTATAAATTAAGGCCGCTTTGACTGACAGCTGGCATGTGAGGGGGTCAGTAGATTGGACAAATCTAAACAAGTGCCGTGAGTATAAACATGTCACTGTCATGCGCATGAAAATATTTGTTTTCGAATGTGTTTGGCGTTCGTAGTGTCGGGCAGACAATGTCACCTAAGCGCAATCTAAATATTTATAAACAAAAAATTAAGTGCTAAACTTGCATTTTTAACGCCACAGATATTCGGAAGCTATCTATAAGTATGTTTATCAAAGGTGAAAACATGAAAAACAATATTACTTTTGAACATTAGAATTTGAGTCAAAGATCTGTGTTACGTAACACTTTGATGTACCTCCCCCTCCCCCATGTAACAGCATGTAGACATTAGAACTCCCTCTCAAAGTGTTACGTGGTTTATGGACGACCCCTTATCAGCTGAGCGCGGCTGGACAGGTATCCCCCACCCCTCCCATCACTCCCCACCACCACACACCACCCCGGGCCGGGCCCTCTCACTCACACAGACACTACAAACACCACAAAATTCAGCAAAATATAAACTAGCGATTCCTACCGTCTCTTGGAGTGGCATATTAAAACGTAATTACATATTTTAATTAATTGATGTATTCATGTGTTTCCACCCTTTAGTATCTACGGGGTTAAAAACAATTTTTATATTTTTTCGAAGGCATTATTAGAACAAACTTATGAGATTATTATCCTCTAAACACTTAAAAAGAGTTTATAAAGCAATATTGTTGATTAGGGTACCGTAAAATGGGATAACTTTGGCCCAAAATGTCATGTTTCTATACTTATTAAGTAAATATAAAATAAATTATTAATTTTTATTACTTTTTATATTTATTTTTGTGTTTAGCATAAATAAAGGAACAATTTTAATAGGTTATTTAAGTTTATTCAACTTTATGAAACCCTCAAATAAATTACTGAATTTTTGAGACAAAGCTACAAGGTTTTGGGATAGCTTTGTCCTACATGTAATATTCCACTTATTTGAGTGCAATTTGTTCCTTGGATTAATGTTATACCAAGAAATGTGCTTGAATATTGTTAATGTGTAAGGTCTATCATAGTATGGGAGTTTTATGGTAAGAAAAAAATCAAATAGGTGAAAACTTTATTAACATATAAAACTACATCATAGGACTATTTAGAAGTTAAAATTGTAATAACACATAAAACATCAGAGGAAAACTAGATGAAAATATCGAGCTCTGGAACAGAAAACTGATTTCGTTTCCAAACTAATTTTGGGGGATTAATCCTACCCATTCGTATTGCATGGAGTATTTCCTCTCTGGCCATCTCCAAAATTATAGGCCTCTTTCCAGACGATCACCTGTGGGTCCTTCTTCTGAGATGCTGACAATCTTACCTGGGTTCTTTCCACCATTTAATAAAATGATAACAAATTCATCGACAGCATAATAATCAGGTTTTAATTTTTGTGGTAAGATAGGTGTAGCCTCTGAAAGTTCTTCTGAATCAGAAAATGTTTCATTTTGCTGTTCAGATTCTAACAGTAAGTCGACGTCTTCTCTGAGCTCTTCACTTCGTTAAGTGTGCAAACACCCAAACTCTTTAAAGATCGTTTAAATTTTAAGTATTTAATAAAATATATAGAGTTTATATATTGCCATCCTGGAGCGATTCTGTCCAAGTCCAGAGCAGGACTTCTCGTGGAAGTGTCGGATATAATAGTCAACCATGCTAGCTGAGCGCCAGCTATATATAGGTCTAGTTGATGGATAAAGAGGTGGGAGATTTTCATATTAAACATACAACGCCACGTTGCGAACACGTGCTAACAGCATGACTCTCTTGTTAGCAGCTGCCTAAACTTGGTACGTGCTCAAGTCACGTAGGCCGTACATCTGGTTATTTGCAGTTAAAACTTGGCACATGTTCAAGTCACGTAGGCCGGACACTTGGTGTGTCGGCCGTTGAATCTTGGTACGTCCATAAAGTCACGTAGACCAGTTATCTGAAGAGTTGGCAGTTAAAACTTGGCACGACAGCAAGTCACGTAGGCTGGACAGTTGGTGAATTGACAGTTAAGATTGTGAGTGGCCTGATTGTCAGCCAGCTGGGTCAATCAGCGCATTTCTGGATCCCTCTATTGTAATCTTGGTGAACAATCGTTCATCACTTGTCAGTCTTCACTTCATCATAAACTTCGGTGTAAACAGGTTGGTCATGGAACTCGTGCTAAGCCAGAAGATACAATGAGTGAGTAAAGCACCTATATTATACAAAGTAAGTTTTGTAAATCTTTGATTTTGCAGGATGTCTATGAGAATCGGCATTATTCGTAGTGGGTAGTATTAATGTAGCATTAGCTAGTATTGTTAATGTTACATCATTTTCCTATGCTTCATAATCACTATCAGGACTGTTGTCTCCTGTTGTAGGCCAGAGAAAAAATTCTTAATTTTATTCTGTGTACTCATGTGGTAAGTACTCCCTCATATAAAGAAGGTATTCTGCTTTGGCCTTTTTAATTTGTACCTTCCCTGCTGGATGGGTTAGTTGCTCCGATGGTGGTACAAGGGCCTGCTACTTTGCCATGAAAAAGTTGTGATCTATCAAACCATTAATGTGCGTAAACGCTTTGATGTACAGCCTTTGTTTTCGCTGCTATACACAAAGAGAAAGAGGGTGCTTATTTGAAGATAAAGCTTGTATTTTTTTTGGTGTGTCCTCTGCCCTTGTTTTCCGCTGATATACATGAATTGTAATAGGTACCACGTCGTGTTTTAAAGGTCACGATATCTGATGTTATTACTTCCTTCATCAAAAACTTGCCTGGTTTTGAATTCCTGCACATTATAAGGTCTATAATCTCATATACGGTGAATATATGATTATGATGACGGAGTTTGAAATTATGCTAAAATCTCTATCACAAGGTACTATTTTCAGAATATGATATCTAGATGGAGTAATCCTCACTAAAAGCATAAATAATAGCTTTGGCTATTTAATTCTTAATATGCAATCCCGTACAGTTATAATAATTGTACAAATGGCAGCAATAAGCCAACTACCGAGTCGAAGATGGCTGCATTATCTGATAGCTCTTGATATTAATATAATCACATACTTGTAGCCGACGATTTTCCGCACGTCCATCATAGGCTCTGCCTTAAAATATGAGTGAAGAATGACCCTGGGTACGGGACGAATCCTGGATAGCTCAGTGGTTAGAGCATTGGCGTACTAAGCCAAAGGTCCTGGGTTCGATTCCCGTGTCCAGGTGTCATTTTTCAATTTTCAGAATTTAATTACTTTGTTTTATGAGTAAGTTTATTACAGCACAAATGTGGGATTTTCCTCTATCCTTTTCCATTCTCGCTCCACGCAAATTCGGGTACACTTCCTCTAAGTATAATCTTCGTAGTCCCTAATCCACTAGCGTAATTAGTACGTCCCGAACGGGTAGTAAGATGAAGTGCTAAAATAACCACTTCCCGTATAGTATAAAATTGAAATATTTACATAGGTCTACATGTAGGGAGGCAATCAGATACAGGGATAAGCCCATACAGTTAGAAAAGAATAAATATGGGGATTTTAAAAAAAGGTATCCTGTAACTTGAGGTTTTGGGTGCTATAAATAGACAAGTCCCTTTAGGTGTGAGCTCCGAGAAATAAGGGGGAGGAGGGTAGTTAAACTTTTGGATGGAATAGAAAAAAAAATTGCCAGAAGTATAGTAAGATTACTTCAAATTCTAAAAAAAAATATATATATATTTTCCATGTAGAGGTTGATGAAATGGGGGGAGAGGGTTGAAATCTCAAAAACCTACGTAAAAACTACTTTTCATTGTGGTAGAAGATTATAAATTGTCAGGCAGGCATAAGAGCAACCTTAAACACCCTGAAAAAACAGCAATTAAATTTCAAGATGAGAACCAGAAAATAGGAAGCGGAATTATTTCCAAACTATACCAAGGTAACATGGTGGAAATTTGAAATATTTACTTACATGTAGAAGGATAGCCCCAAATAACAAGAGGAGTTTGAACATTTTTAATTTTAAAACCAGGATTAGTAACATTGGCAGGGAGTGAAAGTGTGTGAAAGTAAAATTTCAAAATAGTTGAGAAAAAACGCTTTTTTGGTGAATTATAAAATTAATTTATTTGCAAGTAGTTACAAAGATGACCTAGGATAACAAAAAAATACTGAACATTTGAAAATTGGTTCCAAAATATTAGGTGCTTAAGATTTCACACTATATTTATTATAACAAAAAACTGTTTGGTGTGACATAAAATCGAAATATGGCAGGTAATTGCTGACAAAAAGGTGGACCTTCAGTATAACCATTCATTATTTAATGTATGATGTTTATTTAACTATGTTGCTTTTTTAATTTTTTTATAACAATATTCATGTATATATTAATTCTTTTTACTTTATCTTGACTTGAAAAGAGAAGTATTAGGATTGTAAAAAAAAGTGGCCTTAGTATTTTGATGAATATCGACGTTTCATAACCCTATGAAACCAAACAAGTTGTTTTCGCGATGCCGTCTGTCTGTGTCTCTGATTAGAGCCGAAACAATTTTACCGATTGGGCTAAAAACTTGGTAGCTAGTGTTTTCATAAGGTCCCCCTCTAGGTATTTTTGGAATTAGATAGCTAACCCTAAAAAGGCGCAGGGCGAAAAAATAGATTTTCCCAAAATTTATTCTAACTGTTTTTATTAAATTTTGTATCTAGACATTGTTTAATATTACAAACAGAATGTCAATTTTCTTTTTTCCATGAAAATGACTGAAAGTATTATACATAGGCATACATTTTCAAATTTGGTTATATCTCTGTAACTATTTGAGATAAGAAACAATTTATCATTTTAAATAGGTGGTACTACTTAGTATAAAACTCGTTTGTTTCAAATATATTTTTATAAAATCAATGATTTTTGAGCTATAGGCAAATAAATATTTTTTCTATTAAAGTCTGAAATCGAAATTGATTGTTATGCTCTTTGGCGGACATAGATGTTCATCAGAGTAGCTTTTTGAATTTATACTCTTTGTTGGAATTTGATGCTCTTTTTACTAATAATACAATCTTACAATAAACCCACCTCGATGGCGTAGTTAGCTAACGCGCTATTCGTGTTGAGCTCGACTGCCAAGGACGGGGAGATCGAGGTTCTAATCTCAGTCGGGTGAACTGAGGGGGTTACCTAAATGGTTTTACACTCTCCTTCCACGCAAATGCGGGTTCACTTCCTCTATATTCAACCTTCCCAATTCCTAGCCCATTAGCCTAAATAGTACTTAAGCTTATAACCCAAACGGGTAGTAAGACGCGGTGCTAAATAAATAAATCTTACAATATTAAGTTATTTCGTACTATCTCAAAAGTTGCGGGGATATGATCAAAATTCGAATATTTTCCTTATGTAAAGTACCTTCAAAGTCATATTCATAGGGAAATAAGAGTTGCCATTTAATGGTAATCAGTGCCTATATACCAAATTTAATCAAATTTGTTAGAACGAATTTCAAGCAAATTGATTTTTTCTATTTTTGCCCTTCAGTTGATGACGGCCAATTTTTAATAGGGTCTATTCCATGAAAATATATTTCATGGATGCAGAGAAAAGGGGAAGGTGTTAGTTTAACGCCAGGAATATATATGCATGGAATAGACCTTATTAAACATTTGGCCGTCATCATGGTGACATTACTAGCCTTCATCTTGTTGGAACTCAGCGATTGGACCGTTGGTTGGCAGAACTGTGCTCAACTGCTGTTAACACAGCGATATCGACAGCATCAAACGATTCAAACGAATCTACGACGACAGGATTAAGTGATATATCTGGTGTGTCACCCTCCTTTATAGTAGGTGTGAATCCCTATTTTAAAAGTTCACGGGAGTTATAAGTCATGATAAAGTTCGGACATATGTTGATAACTTTTCTTTTGGATGTTTTCAAAGAGTTTCGAGGGTGTCGGGGGCAAAGTGGTCTTGCGAAAAAAACAAAATGTTGGCCTTTTTTAATGAAGCATGCTTAAAAATTAGTTTTTCTAACGTAACTCAAAAATGAAAAGCATCACAAGAGAACATTTCGAGTAAAATATGTTATACATAATATTGCCTACAACTTTGTCCCTTATCAATTTCTTGATAAATCTAATGGTTTAAGAGAAAATTATATCACAATGTTGGGAAGACAAATGTTGGGGTCTCCTCCCACAGCCGACTCCTTCCAGGCCCCGCTTGTATACCAAATTATTATGACCATGGGCTCGCAGAATCTAGAGGGAAGGCTGGGAGGCAGCCGCCATTTGGGGTCTCCTCCCACAGCCGACTCCTTCCAGGCCCCGCTTGTATACCAAATTATTATGACCACGGGCTCGCAGAATCTAGAGGGAAGGCTGGGAGGTAGCCGCCATGGGAAGAGAACCCGGCTGAAGTCAACTCTTTATTCAGTAAAATACATGTGGTACAAGCAAAACAAGATAAATCAAATGAGGGTTCTTCCCCATTAGTTTCCTAACTGCTTGCGGCCATGTCCACAGACCCTTTAGGAGTTTCTTCTGCCACCTCCACCATCGCGGTATGGTCTTCCGTAAACCGGTGGAGGGATGATTGATGGCACAAATCCCGGAGGGTATATGGATGCTCCGGTGTATCCCCCTGCTGCTGCGATGACCGTCGTCCAGCTCTTTGTGAGGGTGATGTAGACGACGTTGATTCTGTGTGTCAAAATCTGTCAGGTGTTCCTCGGTAGGTCCGAATATCTTGACGCAATCGCAAGGAGTAGGTTGGCTTGGTGTTGTCCCATCCTGGTGGAAGCTCTGCCGCCTTGGCTTTAAGCGCCAACGTCACCCGCAGGGCTGGGGCTTCATCGACGTCTAGCAGTTGGGTCTCTGCTGGGACAATAGGAGCTGCTATCCATGCTGCCGGTTGTTGTTCCTGCAGCTGAACTCGTGGCACTGCTGGCTGATGAACTGGGTGAAGGTGAGCTAGCTGGCTAACTCCGGCATCTAGTTGTCTAAAGCGTTCCTGGTTTGAGTTAAGCGTTTACAACATCTCGTGAAGGAACACCAGAACTTGTTGGGAATCCTCTCTGGGCATGTCCTCTATGTTGGACTCGGTGCTGCGTGGAAAATAGACTTGCTTTATTGGACTGGTGACGGAGCTAAGCGATCGAACTCTACTCAGCGTCACTGCTCACCCTCCACTATGAAGCTGGGAAAATGTGGTGGAGTCCTGGATGTCAGATCCTTGGTACTAGGACTTAATTCCAATTCTGACAATTTGGTGATTCTCAGGCCCCTTGCGAGCGGACTGGGCTCAGATCCCAAGATGGAAAGGCTGACTAGAGCTAAGACCGTCTTTCCAAAACGCAGGTTTGTAGTACTGCCTTCTTAATTTCACGTCGATGATTGGAGCTTCTGCTCCACTGATATCGGTAATCTTTGTCAAGGTGTCAGCAATTGCAGCTAGATATTCCCGACGCTGTTCCTTAGCTGCGATGAGTTTTGAATCAAATCAATCGAATCAAATGTTGTTGTTGGAGTCTACTCCCACTGCAGACTGTTTGTCTTAGTTGTCTTATAACAGCATATCTGTAATTATATACTTATTGTTAGCCTGCGGATTTCGCATTATATGCAATTTTTTCCCCTTTGATAATAATGATATGCTAGCTTTATAAAAAAGTACTTTATGTGACAACTAACAAACTTCTCAGTTTTATCGTGCATATTATTGAATATTTCATATATTAGTACATATGACTATGTACATTTTTATTAGTCAAAGGGGCTATGAGATTAGTCCCACGTTCGTCAGACGTGAATTTTTAGTCAGAGTGACTATGTTTAGTTTTTGTTAGTCAAAGTGGCTATGAAATTAGTCCCACGTCCATCAGACGTGTTTGCTTTAGTCGAGACGATTGTTTCCCTCATTAGTCCTTCAGACGCTATGTTTTAGTCAGAGTGACTAAGTTTAGTTTTTGAGTATAGCTGACTTAATTTTCTGTTAGTTAGAAATTTCGACTACATATTTTTACTATATCCTAATGATATAGCTTAAATACAGGAGACTTTAGCTCTATATGTAATAGGACACAGGCTTAAGAGTCCTCTTCTTCAAAAGTTCATTCTTCCATTCTAAGTCCATAAGACTTCTCAATATCACATGACGCCGTGGACGTCATGCTCATATGTTCAAATGTTTGTATGGCTACAAGCAGGTTGTATAACGCCTTTACATGAGGACCTAGTTAGTATCTCACAGCACTCTAGTTGGCATCTCTTATTCTGTGTTATTATTTTGGGTGCGCAAAGTGCGGAACATTAATGTTGGTGTATACTAAACTTGAGGCTTACCCCAGGCAGTGGGTAGTGACATAAATAAACTATTGAATGCTCTGGCAGTACCCACTGGGAAAGGACCAGCCATAGTACTATTTAGTGTAGACTCCTGGTTGCTTTTTAGCCATTTTCTGATGTAATGGACAGTACGTCCTCTTTCAATATCTGAAACAGTTCTTTATTACAAGCCAGGCCAGCTAGCTAGGACGAGCTTCGGCTAATAATTCTAAAATTATAGGATCTGTTGTCACATCTTCATTTGTATTTAATTCACCATGTTTCCTTTTTAGAGCCTTCTGGTGGAAGTCAGGCGCTAGCCCGGCTGTGTTGGAATCCAATACTCTATATATACGTAACGTCCTTTTGATTGTTGCCGTGTCTTCTTGGACACGTATTCTCCCGAGCCACGGGAAGTTCTTATAACTTTGGAGTTGTTAAACTCTATCCTATATGCCAGTGTTAAACGTAATATTGTTCATCTAAGAGTTACTAATTTTCCTTTGCCTATTTAACGGACTTCAACCACTGTTATTATTCTTTGGTCCAACTTTATATTTTCTTTTACCAATTGTAGCCCGATATCAATTTATATGTTATTGTATAATAAATCTTTTTTTGTTACCTATTTAATTCTTTCACTGTTATAAAAAATGTACCAATTTCACACTTATAACATGTTTTCACTCTATACTATTCCCGGGTGACTACTTTCCTTGTGGACAGCATGATGAGGTAAATAGAACAATGGTTCCATAGTAACATTGCACTCTGACCTTGGGTCGAAATGAGGTGCAGGCAACTGCTTCATGTGGCCCAAACCCTGGAACTCCTCCATAAGTATTCACATAATTTTCTCGAAGAACTTCATTCTTGCAGAATTTCCTTTCCAGATGTTGGAATCTGTTCTTGGCACCGATGATGAATTCACCCAATGGGGCGTGGTCTGTCTTTCAAGGCAGATGCACGACACGACGCCCTGTTTCATCCCTTGATGTATTCTCAATAAAGTGCTGCTCAAAATACCTTTTCTCATCGGTGCATGGAAAAGATACAGAATCTTCTTGTTCCCAGAACCATTGCAGCTACTTGCTTGGATTAGGCTCACTTCTTAAGAATGATGTGGAAGATCTCGGTTGCTTGCTTCCGGTACGCGTTAGCATCCTTCTTGCAAGAACCCAACACAATTATGTCTCCTGTAGTACAGGGTGAGTTTGATCACGTGTCCACCACCCATCTTTTAGTGGGTGCAAGGACAGTTTCGAGCCTAAAAGCATGTCTACATGGCCAGGGATGTGAAACTGCCCATCTGCTAGCTTAATGTAGTCAGTGATACACCAGTCATCAATGTTCAGACGTGTCGCTGACATAGCACCTGTAATATTAGTAAGTACACAGCATGTTACATTAGCTGAGTACTCTGAAATATTTTACATTAATTGCACGGCTACGCTCTGTGAAGCTGTAAACGCAATATCATTGATCCCTTCAATTGGCAGTAGGTTGCACTGACGTTTCAGTTTTAACCACTAAGCAAGTGACTCCATGATAAGGTTCGACTCTGAACCACAATCCAAAAGTACTCTGCATGGATGAGTGCAGCCCAGATTGTCCTTGACCTTGATTATCGCTGTAAACAATAACACTTGAATTTGACTTAGCTGTTTGAGACTACAATAGCTGCACTGAGTAGGACTTAAACAAGCACTGTCTGGTTGTTTGCGCTCACCGGGACCTTTTTGGTCCTGGCTGTCATGGTATCCACCATTTTGTCTTGGCCTAACTTCATTATCACACACACCTACTGGCACACCCTGTTAATTGTGAAGCAATGTGTGGTGGGATGCGCCACAATTCCTACATTTGTGCCTGCTAGGACACTTATTTACACTCAAGGCCGTAGTCAGGGGGGGGGTTGGGGTTCAAACCC
>CABFWB010007308.1:13380-25853 GCA_902151455.1 Timema bartmani | reverse complement strand
ATTTTTACTGTCTATTTCTTTTGGTGTCTTGAATAATGTTCATTTGCACAGCTTTATGTTCTGTTGTTGTAACGTTTATCAGCATAAACGTTACACTTTAAGATTATTGAGTTGCTAATTCCAAGTGTTAAGTAGGCAGAACATTATTTTATTTTGGAGTGGACTATGCTGGTGCTTTCAAAAACACTCTGAGCAGACAGTCTCCCTATTTGTGGCTTCTAAAGCCATTTAATCCCCTGCTTCGATGGCGGCATGGTCTAGGGCGTTACTCTTACAGTATACTAAAATGCCAATAAGGAGAAGATCTAGGTTTGAATCTCAATTGGGTTTAATAAGTTTTTTTCTTTTCAAACATGGTTTTTCAATATCTCTCTACAATATAGCCTCCCTAATCCCTAAAACTATTAGTGTAATTAGTACACAAGTGTATAACCCAAGCGGGTAGTAAGACGCGGTGCTATAAAAAAAGCCATTTATCTAGTCTAAAAATCACTTCAGAGCTTTAAATGGAGACTTTTATGGGTACTTTGTAACACTCTTTTAAATCATAAGAGAGCCTGTTTGGCTATGTTTTGCAGTACCAATTTTGTATGTGCTAAAGGTGTCCTTAGCCATCTGTTCACACTATTGAACTTAGCAAAATATGTTTTGTTTAGCAAATTAATCTACTGAGGTGTTGAGTTGCATCTTAGCCCTTCACACTCATTTCATTTTGATGTTTTTTGGAAGGCTGGAGTGAAATATTAAAATACAACTCTATTTAGGTTGTTGGATAACTTGTTTTCACAATGTAAGAATTGTAAGTCTTTTTAGTTAAAACCAAGGCAATCTTAAACTCGTCATTTTTATTTTATGCTCACTAGCCCTGATAACACAAATGCCTTGAACACTGCACATTTCATCACACTCTTGCCCTTACAACACATTCCAGATCCCCATCTTACATATGTATAGCCTGAACAGGTAGTAAGTAAGACACTTAAAACTATTAAAATAGATACTATTGTCATAATATATTTAAGCACTACTTGAGGTAATCAAAGATTTCCCAGGTCAAATGGCATCTTTTTTGAGTGATTTCTGTGCCCAATGCTTATGACCCTTATAAGTGTTTAGTTGTGAAGCTATGTTCAGTTCCTAAAAAGGTATTTCTGTGAAATGATTTCTTTCAAGGCTAGTGGTATGTCTATCTCGTTGTAAACATTTATTTATGATTATTTCATTTTTAATATCTATTTGTCTTGTGTTATAGTAGGCTTTTTGAGATTTTTTAAGGTCACATATAAGCATATTTCAAGATAATAAGATTGAGCCTCTAGAAAGTTTATGTGATGTGATGCTAGGTGATTTATTAGGATATATATATACATTGTAAAGGAGAGCTGTAAATGGTTCACCAAAAGCATTTTATGTAATCCAATATGGGTTTGTTGTGGGCTAATAAACAACTAAGCATATAACTATTAAAATGTAGTCTACTTGGTTACTGGCATGGGCTTATCTAATCACCATTTAAATATATAAAAATTGTTTGTTCTTTATATATCTAACCTCATAATTAAAACATCCAATTAAGTCGATTTAGTGCTTCCTGCCTACAAATACCTACAAAACATTGAAATACCCACTTAGATGGGTGCATGGTGAAACGCGCTACTCTTGTGTTAGACTAGACTGCCTAAGACAGGGATAAAGGGTTTTAATCCTGGTTGGGTGTACTGAGAGGGATTTTTACTAAATGGTTTTCCACTATCACTTCAAGCAAATGTAGATGCATTTACTCTAAATTAAAACCTTCTGAATCCCTAACACATAAGTACATAGGCGTGTAGCCTGAATAGGTAATATTAATAAAAAATAATGAAAATAATAATAAAACGGTTGAAAATTATAACATGTCCACACAGTATATGTATACATAAAAACAGCAAAACTAAGCCATAGAAAAATAATCTCTATTTTGAAATTATGGTTTATTTTTATTAAGAAACCAGTAAAAATATAAATCATATCTGGTAAATTTCACAAGATAAAAGACTTACCTCTCGCACTAGGCAATTATGAGAGTTCAGGTCTCGATGTATGATGTTCATTGAATGTAAGTAGGCCATGCCTGAAGCAATATTTTTAGCAAAATTTACTCTTTGTTCCCAAGGTAAAGGTTCTGTAAGATCATGAACTAGATCCTTGAGGGTTCCACCAGTGATAAACTCTGTTACTAAGTGAAGTGTCTTATCTTTATACAAGACCCCAATAAATCGAAGAACATTGTTGTGATGAAGGCTTCGTAGAACTGCTACCTATAAAATGAAATATATTATTAAATATAAATCTTTTTATTCTTTTCAACTTGATATGTATATGAAATATTAGAACAATATAATATTCATACTTACTTCTTTCAAAAAGTTTTTTTGGGCTTCATCATCAACCCTATATAACTCTTTAAGTACCATGATTTCACTAGTATCTCTGTGTGTAACTTTGTATACTTGGCCAAAAAAACCTTTACCAAGAAGTTCCCCTTTCACAAGATCTGAAGCTCGAAAAATACGTTGAATTTTTGGCTCTACTCTAAAAGACCTTGTTCTAGATAAGTCGCATGACTCTCTTTGTGTTGGTGGTGACCTGGAAATATCATAAAAATAAAAATAAAGCTTTTGAAAATATTTTGTCATGAAAGCAAGAGGAACAAATTGCTGCTGAGAATATATTTAACATTTTTCATATGATTTGATTTGAAAGACACTTTAATTTTTATATTTATATATTAATTGATTCCACTTTGATTAAACTACAATGTAATATATATACATGTGAATAATTCATTATTATAATATTTAAAAATAAGTAAATAATTGTCATGTGATTTAAACAATAAAATAATAAGTTCAATGTTATGTTTTGGAAAAAATAAACTATACAAAAGAAAAGCATTCCGGTATTTTTAAAAGTAAATGCAATGCATACCCATCTAGTAACCTTGACAAAGATGATGACCGTTCTTTTCTTGAACTGCCTTTTCCTCGCCGCAATTGTCGACTGCGAGAGCCACTTATATAACCTTCATCTCTCCGTTTGAAAAGTCTTTCCCGATCTGCATTATTATTAAGGACATTAACTGAGGTAGGCATACTTGAATAAGGAAAAGACGTTCTTTTCCGGTTAATTGCATCTGGATCATGTTCAATAGTGAGCTGCAAAAAGAAGATAAATCATATTATAATACTTTGATTTAATAGCTTATTTATTTTAGATATCAATTTCAATAAAAGAAAATATATTCAATAAAGCTGAAATTTATATTCATTATGTTACTTCCAAAGTCAAATGTTAGTTCAACTGCATGATTACATTGTTTACTATTACTACAATACAAGGGTAGTGGTCATAGCTTAAGTCATATTGTGTTAAGTCTTAAGCTAAGATCATAACGTATTGACCCAAAAATAGGCTGCACTCCTAAAAATATGATCTCTTTGAATTGGGGGGGGGGAAACAAATTGTGTCAGATAATGATCCCACTTTGAAAGTAATCAAATACAACCTATTTCCTTAGCTTTCCTAGTGTTCGTATAATTTACATGTCTTATTAGTAAGATTTAATTATTTGCTATAACTATTTGGAATGTTCAGTGATTGGACCTTAGATTTAATACCCTGAGCAGTGCTGTGATATCTTTAATCTATGACATGGTGAAATATGTGTTGGTCATCATTGTGTTTGTGGGCAGTGAACTAGCAAGTTGTGTTTAAATGTAACGATTCATTGGTGTCATGTTAAATAAATAGTATAGTAGACTATGCTAAAAGAATCTATAAAGTTAAGTATAGTAAACTATGCTAAGGGAATCTATAAAGTTAAACTAATTACGCAACATTACACTATGTCTTCATCATTGGCTTAGAGAAGCTTTTTCAATAATTATTTACTATGTGTTAATCATTAATACAAAAACTTCATTCTGACCTCGAAAGTAAGTTAAGTGGGCAATTGAAAGGTTACTTACTCCTTTCCTTCAGCCAGAGATACAATTTTGTACATTTTTTTCCCTTCATATTATTTAGTTTGTAAAATAAATTTGGAATTTAATGGACATATTTGCACAGAAAAAAATACCTATTTAAAAGATGAAAAAATTCATTTAGTTATATTAAAAAAAAGTTCACAACAAAAGATCTCCACTATTCCAAACTTAGTAAATAAATACACTAAATTCTTGTCACAATAGAATAACAGTAACCAACAGAGAGAAGCCAAAAGTTTGTGTGAAAAGTAGTAGTAGCAATGTAGCATGTCACCTAAATCAAGATGACATCTACAAACTGTAATCCGCACAAAATGCTAAGCTACAATAAGGGAATCTGAAGAAGATAATTAATACTGATGTATTTAGCAATATATTGTTTGGATTCTACTTACATTACGTGGATGTTCCTGGATACGATCGCCATGCTTTCACCAACTGCTCTGCTAGCGTGGCAGAAGCAAAGGCGTGGCAGTTTCGATGCACGTCTAACCTCTTGACCTCAAAATTGAAGAAAGACCAGACGGTCCTTGGTTCATCGCAAGCAACGCCACGAGCTACGACCACTACGACCCTAGCGGACTTCCTTGGCAACTCTTTCTCCACCATTTCAAATCTCCCTCTCCTGTCCTGCCCTATTCCATTGTTTATCTCGCCCAATTTTCTAGTCAAGAAAGAGTATATAACGAGGGATTACTAGGTTCACAGATTGTAGTTCATCACTTGGATATCGTCGAAGAAGGAAACTCTGCTCCAGCACCTGTAGAATATACTGCTGACCATGGCAGTTGGGTCGTGGGTGTCACCGCCTCGACGCCGAGGGACTATCGTCTATTGATTGTCCTTCAGACACTATGTGTTAGTAAGACTGACTAACATCAGTTTTTGAGTATAGCTGATTTAATTTTCTGTTAGTCAGAAATTTTGACTACATATTTTTACTATATCCAAATGATATAGCTTAAAAATAGGAGCCTTGAGCTCTATATGTAACAGGACCCAGGCTTTAGAGTCCTGTCCTTCTCAAGTTCATTCTTCAACTCTAAGTCCATAAGACTTCAGGGTATCATATGATGCCGTGAATGTCATGCTCATATGTTCTAATGTATGTATGGCTACAAGCAGGTTGTCTAACGCTTTTACATGAGGACCTAGTTAGGTCAGTATCTCACAGCGCTAAGTTTTATGGAGGTCCGCACAGATAGTATTCTCTTTCGCCCCTTGGTTGGCGCTTCTTATGTTTTAGTTTTTAATGTTGGAGTATACTAAACTTGATATCTACCCCAGGGAGTGGGTAATGACATAAATGTACTATTGAATGCTCTGGCAGTTCCCACTGGAAAAGGACCGGCCATAATACTATCTACTGTAGACACCGGGTTGCCTTTTAGCCATTTACCGATTTAATGGAGAGTCCGTCCTCTTACAATATTTGAAACAGCTCTTTATTACAAGCCTAGCCAGCTAGCTAGGACGAGCTTCGGTTAATAACTCTAAAATTATAAGTTCTGTTGTCACATCTTTATTTGTATCTAATTCACATTGTTTTTGTTTAGACCCTTCAGGTGGAAGTCAGGCGCAGGCCCGACTCTGTTGGAATCCAATACTCTCTGTTTACGTAACGTCCTTTTGACTGTTTCCGTGTCGTCTTGGACATGTATTCTCCCGAGCTACGGCAAGTTCCTATAACTTTGGAGTTGTTAAGCCCTATCAAACTTAATATTGTACATTTATAAAGCACTAATTTTTCTTTGCCCATTCAACAGGCTTCAACCACAGTTCTTACTTTCTATTTTTTATTCAGCTATTGTAACCTGATTTCAACTTTTATGTTACTGTATAATAAATCTATTTTTGTTACCTATTTAATTCTTTCTCTGTTATAATGTATGTTCCTATCACTCACGGGTATAAAAGGTAAACAACCCCTAATATAAATACCCTGAGAGATTGGTTCGGCAACAGCTATAGAAGGTTGGACTATTAATTCTGTCAGCCAAAATGTCTTAAAGTTAATAATACAGCCAAGGTCCATTAATTTTTAAATAACTATTTAAAGCTAAGCCGTTAAGAGCACCATCTGTTTTTGAGATTATAAACTATTTCAATATATATTGATATAACTACATGCAGTACTCAATGTACATTATTTGTTACATATTATCTAAGGGTACGATTATAGGCTGCACAAGGATTTTATAAAGGATATTTTTTTGGGAAAAAAATTCAACCTATTTTCGGGTCAATCTGGTTTTATGTTAACACATCTTATTGATTCGTTTAGAAATCAAAAAAATTATTGTGATTTTCAAAGGGTAAGGAGAAGTAAATATTAAGTTCTAACATCACAATAATAAATAATTTGTAAATATAAGAAGTGACTACTTAACATAGATAGAGCTTTAAAAAAATTAGAACTACAATTTTTCTCACATAATTCTAATAAGTGTCAAGAAATGCCAGAAAAAAATATTTTACATGAGCTTAAAAAGATATACCATGATAATAGAAAGTGCAACTTGGTAGAATTTTAGTTACCACATATTAGTGCATTTAAATAAAATTCTTAAGATAGCAAATACATTTTTGTTATTGTTTTATAAGAAATTTCTAGATTGTAGCTATAACCAAAGTAAAGAAATACAAATTTAATGATGAGTAATTTCCCAAGGTTTTAAATATGGGCCTAATGTGATGTGCCACTTAATTAGCAAAGATAATATAATGGCTAATGGGGTTAATTTTTTTTTGCTTACAGTAAATTACAAATTTGAAACTATTAGATTAATTAAAGTAATAACCCACTAAAATACAAACATTATAGTACCCTTAACGTCAAAAGTATGCATAAGAACAAAGTGGAACGATGAAAGGAAATTAGCAAGAAACTATTCACACACTAAAAATGCTTCTTTTAATATTTTTTTAAACTAATTCACTCTACCGGAGTGTAGTTAATGGGTAATATATATAGATTTAAAGATAGGTACATTTTTTACAACAGTGAAAGAATTGAATAGGTAGCCATAATAGATTTATTACACAATAACATAAAGGTTGATATCGGGTTACAATTGATAAAGAAAATAGAAAGTTGGACCAAACAAGTAACAGTGATTAATGTCCATTAAATAGGCAAAGGAAAACAAGTAACTCTTAGATGAACAATATTAAGTTTAAAACTGGCCAATATGATAGGGTTTAACAATTCTAAAGTTATAGGAATTTCCCATGGCTCGAGAGAATACATGTCCAAGACAACACAGCAACAGTCAAAAGGAAGTTAAGTAGATACAGAGTATTGGACGTCAAAACAGCCGGGCTAGCGCCTGACTTCCACCAGAAGGGTCTAAAGAGAAAACATGGTGAACTAAATACAAATAAAGATGTGACAACAGATCCTATAATTGTAGAGTTATTAACCTAAGCTCGGCCTAGCTAGCTGGATTGGCTTGTAAATAAGAACTGTTTCAGAGATAAATGATATATTGTAAGAGGATGGACTGTCCATTACATCAGCAAATGGCTAAAAGGTAACCAGGTATCAACGCTCAATAGTACTATGGCAGGTCCTTTCCCAGTGGGTACTGCCAGAGCATTCAATAGTACATTTATGTCATTACCCACTCCCTGGGGTAGATATCAAGTTTAGTATACACCAACATTAAATACTTAATCATATGAAGTGCCAACCAAGGAGCGAAAGAAAATACTATCTGTGTGGGCCACCATACAAACTTAGCTGTGTTCCGCACTTTGCGCACCCAAAATAATAACACAGAATAAGAGATGCTAACTAGAGTGCTGTGAGATATTGACCTAACTAGGTCCTCAAATAAAGACGTTAAACAACCTGCTTGTAGCCATACAAAAATTTGAACATATGAGCATGACGTCCACGGCGTCATGTGATATTGTGAGGTCTTATGGACTTGGAATAATGAACTTGTGAAGGAGAGGACATTTAAACATAGGTCCTATAACATATAGAGCTCAAGGCTTCTGTATTTAAGCTATATCATAAAGATATAGGAAAAATATGTAGTCAAAATTTCTGACTAACAGAAAATTAAGTCAGTTAGACTCAAAAACTAAACTTAGTCACTCTAACTAAAACATCGCGTCTGATGGACTAATAAGGGAAACCATCATCTTGACTAAAGCAAACACGTCTGATGGACGTGGGACTAATATCATAGCCACTTTGACTAACAAAAACTAAACATAGTTACTCTGACTAAACATCACGTCTGATGGACGTGGGACTAATATCATAGCCACTTTGACTAACAAAAACTTACAGTCATATGGACTAACTCAACAAGTCTGAAGGACTTGAAAAATAACCTAATACTTGGATCAATAGACAGGATTCCCTCAGCGTCGAGGCGATGACCCCCACGACCTAACCATCATGGTCAGCAGTATCTTCTAAAGGTGCTGGAGCAGAGTTTCCTTCTTCGAAGATATCCAATGAGAACTAAAATCTGTGAGCCTAGGAGTCCCCCGTTATATTGTCTACTCTTTTCTTGACTAGCAAACTGGGCAAGTAAACAAGGGAAAATGGGAGAAAAAGGGGTGGGGGGAGGTTGGAACGGTGGAGAAAGAGTTGACAAGGAAGTCCGCTAGGGGCGTAGTGCTCGTCACTCGCGGCTTCGCGACAACGAACCCACGACCGTCGGGTCGTTCTTCAATGTTGAGGTCAAGAGGTTAGACGTGTGTTGCTTCCTTTGCTTCCGCCATGCTAGCAGAACAGTTGGTGAAAGCATGGTGATCGTATCCAGGAACATCCACATAATGTAAGTAGAATCCAAATAATATTATTGCTGAATATATCAGTTTTAATTGTCTTCTTCAGATTCCTTTAAAGTAGTTTAGCATTTTGTGCGGATTACAATTTGTAGATGTAATTTTGATTTAGATGACATGATACATCACAAACTATATTGTTTAGATGTTTAGTCAAAATGAAAGTGGGACAAGATTTTTTGGTCACCATTTTTGTATGGACAAAATAATAATGGCTGGTTCTGATTTAAGTGAGCAGTAAAGTTATAATATAGTCACTTTTATTTAATATGGTTTTCTTAGTTTGGTTATTTAAAAATAATTAGTTTTATGTGTTGTCAAATAGATTGTGTTAAAACAAATTTATTTTATTCATAGAGAAAGCCAATCACAATTTTAAACATTTACAATCATTTGGTTTTATCTTGTTAAATATATTTCAAGAGTTATATACAGTTGAGTCTCAATAATTTGACCAAAACGTGGTCGGATTACTGAAATGTTGGATAATATGGAAACAGGTGAAGAAGGTGATTGAAGGGCAGAGAAACAAATCGAAATTACTGTAAATAGAAGTGCTGAATAGGCATTAAATAAGGTTTGATAGTGATTATTCTACAGTAATATACAGTACTGTAACGCAATAAATTACAGAACTTTTATTTTATGTAAACAAAGATTTGATTTAAAATGAGTGTAGTGGGTACTTGTAATTAAATTCAACTTTCTTATAGTAATGTATATGTATGCAAAATTCAAAAGTCACAGTTAAAAAAAAATTGTGACTGAAGTTTGTTTCCCAGCCTTGCTTCTCTTCCTCGCGGCGATGTCACGCCAGCGTCTTAATAACATGACATCAGTAACAGATGCCTCCCCTTGTTTCTCACCATAAGACAGTGCCACATTGAGAGCCTTGACCCCTTCACTATGTCAGACTCATTCTCTGTTTTCCATGCTCTTACTAGAGTTTTAGGTTCAATTTCTTCCTTGATTGTGCGATCCAATAAGTATCTCTTAGGTTGACTTTCCTAAGCCTATCCAGAATACCATCTCCATCGTCTATCGCCTCAATGAGAGTAGTTAAAAGCTTAAAATGATATATTTTATTTAAAGCTTCAAACACACCATGGGCTGACACAATGAGGTGACATTAGGAGGAAGAAAAATTACCCTAATATCTTTCCTTCTCGATTCATTCTCATCAGGATGAGATGGAGCATTATCTAGGAAAATGATTGCTTTCCTTGGTAAATTTAGTGATTTCAAAAATTGTTCTACGGATGGAACAAAATCATTTAAAAACCAGCCGTGAAAAATTTCTGAATCCATCAATACATTCTTTTGGTTCTTATAAAATATAATAGAAGAGCAGTAGGAGCTAGATTTTTGAAAGTTTGTGGTTTTTTGGTCTTTCCAATAAATGCAAGTCTTAGTTTGTGGTTACCGGTAGTGTTACTGCAGGCGAGGATTGTAGCTCTTTCCTTACTTCATTTATACCTGATGAGCTGATTCTTCAGCCCGGGAAACTAGAGTTTTTGAAGGTAGCATTTTATAATTCAAGCCTGTCTCACCTGCTCACCTGATAATCCTTCATTGTCATTGAGACAATGAAATTCTGTTTTAAATGCCAGAACTTCTTTCGAATTTGGGGATAATTTTCATCACAGCCGTTGAGCTGCCTTACCCCATATAATTTTTTCCAGTGGCCAAGCCAGCCTATACTTGCCAGGAAATCAGGTTCCCCTTCATTAAATTTCTTTTGAAAAATCAGAGCTTTTCTCTTGGGAGATTGGCCCTCTGTTAGGAATGCCCTTATTTATGTTCTGTGTGAACTATAAGAACAAAGCTTCACTCACATTCCCAAAATCACATTTCTTATTTGTTTTTCTATCCTTCACTGGAGGCTCGCTCAGATCACCACTATTCTAGCTCCCTTTTTTTACTCTTCCAATCACCAATCGTAACTTGACCCACACCTAGTTTGGATGCAAAATTTTGCATTTACTCACCATTTTCTAGTCTTTTTAAGGCTTGAAATTTTTCTTCAATTGAAAGAACTTCTATTTTTTCTCTTTTCACTTGCCGTGTTTCTCACACAGTAAAATTACATCAGTGGGAAAATGCAAAACTCAATCACAGTATGAATGAGTACAGAGCAAACATTTACTAAGGCGGGCGAACAGAGCTACAACCATGGAGGTATGTGACTCATTGGCAGACAAAGCAGCCGTGGGAGTAGAAACAATATCATGGCTGCATGCGCAGCACAGCACAGTGTCACTCACTCACTAACAAAGAAACAATGGTAGTGGGAAAATAATATGCATGTGCTTACTGCACAGCAATGTAAATTTCATGTCATGAGGATATGTCAGATTATACAGAAGGTTGGATAACCGAAGGTCGGATTATAGAGACTCTATTGTAATGTGAATTTGTATTTATATATTACATTTTGTTCTAGTAACTCATTTGCTAGCTCTAATTTTCCTATATTATTTTTCCTTTCGTAGCTTGATATACAATTAAATTTTATATTTCATCTACCCAGATAGTGAATTTCTTCGACCAAACTGATGTTATCCATTTCTTTTGTATGCGCTGTCCAACAGGATTATATTTATATTTGGAGCTATCATAAATGCCATTAAATATTTCAGCAATGTTTGCATATAATGATTCAACATTTCCTTGATTTTGTAACTCATCCCAATTAACGTTTTCAAGGCTAGTTTTAACTAAATTCTCATCAAGTTTATCCAATAAAATAGAGCTATTATTATTAGTTTTACTATAAAAATCATTATTTTTGTTGGATTCAATTTCTAATGCTACTATATCAGTAATTTTAGTCTTTATTATACTGCTTGTTATTTGTCTGGTTGTTCTAACATATATATGAACCAGGCATGATTTAACCACCCTACTTTCAAATATTTCTTCCCTTGTAACTTAATTAATGGTAAATTCTAAACCATGAGATGCAAGCATATTGTTATACCTTTCTATTGTGATGTCATTTGCTTCTAATATGTTTAATTTCATATCACCTACCAAAACTTATCTGTTCGTTTAATGGAACTAATTTAATTATGTCACTAAATATTCTGAATAAAAGTGTACTTATCCCATTTTGGTGATCTGTAGATACCTAGTATATTAATTTTGGAGCTATTACTTAACTTAATTTTAATTAATTAATATTGGCAAAGTATTTTTTTATGTTATAATATGGTTGTCTCAAGGCTATTTCTATAGTACATAATTACACCTCCCCCATAGCTATTGGGCCTGTTGTCCCAACATTTATTATAACCATTAATATCATGGTGGTGGTGGTGGTGGTGGTGGTAGTGGTAGTGGTAGTAGTAGTAGTAGTAGTAGTAGTAGTAGTAGTAGTAGTAGTAGTAGTGGTAGTGGTAGTAGTAGTAGTGGTAGTAGTAGTAGTGGTAGTAGTAGTAGTGGTAGTAGTAGTGGTAGCAGTAGTGGTAGCAGTAGTGGTAGCAGTAGTGGTAGCAGTAGTGGTAGTAGTAGTAGTAGTAGTAGTAGTAGTAGTAGTAGTATTAGTAGTAGTAGTAGTAGAGGAGAAGGTAGGAATATGAGATAGGGTAGAAATTTGAGATACCATGGTTTTGATCTCTGTTCACTACTGGCATG
>CABFWB010007308.1:0-11643 GCA_902151455.1 Timema bartmani | reverse complement strand
CGATTTGGCCAGAAATAATTTTGTGTCAATTGTATTGCTTCCCCCGCACTCGACACACAAATTACAGCCTCTAGATAAAACCTTCATGGGTCCACTGAAGGCGTACTATAGCGAGGAAGTGCGGCTATGTTTGCGGCAACAACAAAGAGCACTGAGTCCATTCGACATTGCAGACTTATTCGGGAAGGCATATTTGAAAGTGCAAACAGCTGAAATAGCTGTTAAGGGATTTCTTGTAACCGGAATCTACCCGCTAAATAAGAATATTTTCTCCGACGCGGATTATATAGCAGCAGCCCAAAAAGTAGGGCCCCTATCTTTGACCACATCACCACAAATAGCACAAACTTTGCCTGCAACTGATGTTTCCCCGCAGACTCCGACTAGCTCCTGTCCATCCACATCTGCAACTCACATCTCTCCACAGACTCCAACTAGCGGCGGTACATCCAAGTCTGCAATGATTGCACCGCATACTCCATCTAGCTCCGGTCCATCTACAAGTGGCTTAGGGAAAACATTCAAACCTCACGACATCTCACCTGTCCCAACAGTTAAAGCTAAAGTTACTAAGCGTGGACGTAAATCATGTGGTTCCGCAGTTATTACCTCATCACCATATAAGAATGACTTACTTCGCACTACACCAAAGCGAGCTGTCACCTTATCCTCTAAAAGAAGAAATTCAAAAAATCAAAAGAAGAGGCAAGTTAGGCCTATTGAATCTGAAACAGAAGAATCTTCAAGTGATGATAGTGCTTCATTAATTGATTCAGATGATTCTGATATGGATGAACCTGGCCAGCTTCATCCAGATTCACAGGATGCCAGTTGCCTATTTTGTGATGGCAAATTTTCTAACGACTCTAGGGGAGAATTGTGGGTAGAGTGTCTCCTATGCAAGATGTGGGCCCATAGTGATTGTGCTGGTGCAGAAAAAGACACCTATGTATGTGATTATTGTAAATAGAATAGAAGTGTATCATTTGACAACAGTAGACTACATTTATAGACCTTGTTTTGAAGTTTTATACATATTATTATTGTTTGTTTTTTATCTGGAAATACTATCTCATATTACTACCCTATTTTTGAAAAATCAGTTTGTGCCAATTTTTTTTAAATAAGATATTTTTTTATAGTGGTTTGGTCTATCTAATTTCTGTTTATGTCACTTATTGCACATAGAATTAACTTTCTTTAGACGTTTTATTCTTTAGTCTAAGTCTAATTTGAGGTTTGATATGGGGAAAAATAAAATGGGTCTCATATTCCTACCTTCTCCTCTAGTAGTAGTAATAGTAATAGTAGTAGTAGTAATAGTAGTAGTAATAGTAGTAGTAGTAGTAATAGTAGTAGTAGTAATAATAGTAATAGTAGTAATAGTAGTAGTAGTAGTAGTAGTAGTAGTAGTAGTAGTACAGTTTTAAAAAAATTAATTACAAAATGGAATAAAGCAACACTATACAATTAAGTTTATATGAAAGATGAAGCTTGGGGAACGAATGATTATAATTACGGAGATCAGTCTTAACTGAGTTATAGTCGAATAAATTTAAAAATGATACCCGAACATGGGATCTTTGCCTTAGTGCGCAAATGCTTTACCACTGAGCTATCCAGGGAATCTCCCGAGCTCATTTAATTTAATTTAATTCAAGTACTTAATTAGATATAAATTTTATCAGTATGATATTGTAGAATAATTGAGCTTTGATCATTTACAATAAAACCCCTTTCTCCTTGAGTATTTTGGTGACTTAGTTTATTAGTTTAATTAACAACATCAAGCTGTTTTTATAAGTAGGTCTTATTTTAATAAAAGTTGTAGACTTTTTAAAAGGTTAGTTTGGTCAGTAGTGTTGTTTTTTAATATATAAGTAGAATAATCAGTAGCTAAGTCTCTCCTTTTCCAATCTGTCACACACTTTCAATTAATCTTTGCAAAACTTGTCCAATTTATTTTATTTGCTTGTAATGTATCATTTTTGGACAGATAAATGATCAAAAGAGACGATATACATTAATTATTCTTGGCATGATTTATTGTGCAATCAGTACAGCATTCGGCTGGAACATGACTAACCGTTCATTGGTTGAAAAAGTTTTTAAGACCAAGGTCAGGCGACATCTGTAGGTGCTATAGGGAACTATAAGTGTAAACAAACAAACTTTTGGCTGCAGTAATTAACTCCAACAACCCCCCTCAAATTTGAGTCAAAAAAGGGCAATAGGTAACTGTCAAGCGTGTAGACCAAATTCCTTAACACATTTCTCGTGAATGGCTCAGAGAAGAGACTTCGTCAAGATGTCTGCTATTGTATTCTTAGTGGATAGATACTCAAGCCTTAGCGGGTGATCTTGGAGAGTTTGACGAATAAAATTAAACTTTATGTCTATATGTTTTGATCTTGAATGGAAGACAGGGTTATGTACGAATTTTCTAGCTGAGTGATTGTCGTTGAAAATAATGATGTTAGATAACTCCTTTAAAGTAAGTTCTTACACAAACGTCATTGGGAAGAGTGATTCCATTGCAGCTTCAGTGAGACTCGTGTACTCTGCCTTGGTTGAAGATAAAGCACCGATTCTCTGCTTTTTTGAGCACCCGAGACCGCCATTCCAGACAAGGTGAAAATTTAACCTGTGTAGGACTTTCTGTCCGCGCCACAATTTTTCCAGTTAACATCTGCTAGACCGGAAATGTCTTCATCATCCCTGGCGTAGACCAACCTCTTGTCAACAGTTCCTTGCAGATATCTTAGGACACACTTAGCAGCTTGCCAGTGACTTGAAATGTGACAATTATTATATTGACTTGGCATGTTGACTGAGTGATGTCGGGATGGTACTGAACGCGATGTACATGAGGGCTCCAATCAACTCTCTGAATGGAGGGAGAATCAAACTTGACCCTGGTTGATATAGGTGTCTTTGCTGGTTTGCAGTCATCCATCCTGAACTTGTGAAGACATCCCTGATGTAGCCACTTTGACATAAAGTGATTTTGTCCTCAGATTGGTCCACTTCAATTTCTAAACAATAATTTATGGCTTCAAGGTCCTTTACGTCAAATTTGTTTGACAGTTTTTTTAATATGTCTGGTTCGTTCCTGGTTTCCGGAAGCAGTCACAATGTCATCAACATAAATGAGCACATAGACTGGGCGTTTACTTCGACTATCAACATACACACACCAGTCAAAGTTTGTAGGCTGCAACCCAATTGATTCTAAGGTTGTGGTTAATTTAGCATGCCAATGTCAAGCAGCTTGATGGCGTTTTTAAATGGCCTTTCGAAGTTTGCAGACCTTGTTACCGGATTCTAATTACTGAGGTATGTCTCTAGCTTTCCCGACAATGTTGCCATCTTTTTTAGTGCCTCAAAAGCAAGTCTGGCTGTTCCATAAATGTTAATGTGTCAATGTCAAAATTCAGGAAGGTTATCATAATGTCGAGCAGTGAAACTTTTAAGATGAGTTTAGCTGATAGTGCCATGAGTTACCGAAATGATTTGATCCTAGTGACCTGAGCAAAAATGTCCACAAAGTCGATTCTCGGTCTTTGGGCGAAAATTTGTGAGACCACCCTGGCCTTCATTTGAAGTTACATTCCATTGGGATTGTACTTGTTTCGTAGAACCGCTATACAATCGATAACCTTACTGTTTGTTGGTCTAGCAACGATATCCTAAGTGGTGTTAGGAATCAAGCATTTGATCTTGGAAAAGATAGCATCGAAACATTCCTTGCAACCTGGCCCCTTAATGTCATTGTTGATGTGGATCTCTGAGGCATTCATTGCCATGGGGGTGTCAGGAAGCGATATATCTTCGTTAATTGGGGTGTCGTTCTCTACGATTTGTTGAGGTGATTTGGCGATTCAATGCCCAGTATCCTCGCTGTCTGGCAGATCATCGTTGAAAGCAATGTCCTGTGGCAGGCCACAGGCTTGTATATTTTGGTGGGGCGACAGCTTCTTCTGGTATGCAATAACTTTTGCCTGCCGGGGGGTCCTTGCTCCGTCAGCATGTCGGATTCAGTGTTTGCGGCACCTTGATGAGCTTGTAGATCTCAATTGTTGAGCATGGGTGGATCAACATCCAAATCGAATCTAAGAAACGGTTCATCATATTCCAGAGCGTTCATAACGATTTCCACATCTTTGTGTGAGGACACTTCTTTATTGACCCTCTTTCCTATTGAACCAGATGTTTCTTCTTATCAAAGGAAGTCTGCAGATGTACTTTCAGGTCCAGACTCGGCGAAGAATCTTACGACCCTGGAAACACAAATTTTTCGTTCGCTTGGTATCAATACTCGGCAGGCCTTGGAACAATCAAAGTGAATGACCAAAATCCCTTGCTTGCCTTTGGGCTCTAACTTTCCTTTACTGGGAGACTTGTCGGGGATGATGACTTTCTCCTAAAATATATTATTATTATTAGCACCGCGTCTTACTACCCGTTCGGGTTATACGCACTTACGCTAATGTGCAATGGTAGGGTGATTGTGAGATGAAATGGAAGACCTACAGTTTAACGTGGGATCCGAACCACGGTGGAGGCCTGGCATTCCTCACATTCACAAGTTGTGATTAATACACATCTTGTCAGAGGTGAAGAAAGGGTTTGGCAATCAGATAAATCTGTGCCGGGACCGAGGATTGAACCCCGGACCCTCAGCACAGAAGTCTGACCCCTTACCACTAGACCACCAGGTCACCCTCCTAAAATATACAAAGATTCAATATATTCGGTCGTATTTTCATCCACCTCTCGTATGGAGTTCCTTCAGATAAATCTTTTTTTTCGTGCACTGATTTTGGATATGATTGGCTGTTGATATGGCTTTGGTCCCAAAGGACAGCGGCATTGTGGACTCGAGTAGCAGGCAACAGGCAGCCTCAACCAGAGTGCAATACTTCCTTTTCACAACAGTTTCCTTGTGGGGTGTGCAAAGTTGTTAAGCGTCATTGGATGCCTGCGCTTTTGAGGATGGAATCCATTTTATCATTACATTATCCATTAGAAGAGCTTTGATCTTGTGCCCTGTCTGATTTTCGGCTAGATTCTTGAACTCGACGAACTTCTCAGTGACCTCTCCCTTGTGGCGTATGAAATAGACTTGACACCATCGACTGTAGTAGTCTATGAAGGTTAAAAAATACCACACGCCACCTTGAGATGCATCCTTCATCAGCCCGCAGACATCCGAATGGATTAACTCCAGAAGCTCTTTTGAGGTTACCTCTCGTCTAATGAAGGGAGTTGACGTTATCTTTCCTTCAAGATAGGTGAGAGAGTTTTTAAGTCAGTTGAGATGTCGAATTTCAAACCAATCGCACAATGGTTCTTAAGCATAATGATCCTTTCCCTAAAATTCGCATGACCAAGTCAAGCATGCAAAACTTCTATTTCACTTTTCGGAACTTTTGATCATTTGACTGTGCATGCTCTCTGATCACTTTCACATAAGTAGAATAAGTCACCAATTCTATTCGCGACAACTTTAATGCCACCATTTATGTCTTTTATGATTTTATGTTCACACAATTTTTCTCAATTGTCACCTTGTTGTTATCAACATTTTTGCCAGAGAGATTAGGTTTGTTCGGAGGTCAGGTACATATAAGGCGTCTTTCAATGTCTGTCACACTGTTCGCGGTAGTGATTTACCCATTTTGCTTTTACTTGCATGAATGGCACTGTCGTTGGCCAGTTTTATATTCCCATGTATTTTCTTTGCACCCGTGAAATGCATGTTCATAATTGCATAGGTGAGAGGTGCAAGCACTGTGTATGCATTAAAGGTTATTTATGCCACATGATTTTGGGATTTTTTTGTAGATGAAAAAACCACAATGAGCCTTTTCAGCTTTATTTATCGTTTGTTCAGTCAACTTCTTTTTAAAATACAGTCAGCCTCCCTGTGTCCTTTCTTTTTGCAAAAGCCGCATTTGTAGTCAAGATGTGGCTTCTGCTTATATTTATGTTCGGATCCTGCACTATTGCTTGCGCCACCTTTCAATCTGTTTACAAACAGCTTGCCTGACTTGACAAACATGGCGGCACTTCTATTTTCCCTGTTTTTCTGACATCGCAAGTTAGGTTTTTCTAAAATTTTCATTTTCAATGTCTCAAAATCTGGTTAGTTATCACAAGATTCAATTGCACATCAAAAATTTTCGTAACAGTTTGGGAGACTATATAGCTGCATGATCGTCAACAGATTGCCAATTATGTCCACTTCCATTGCTTGCAACTTATCCACAGTGTCAAAAAATCCAGCGAGATGTTCCATCCCATTGTTGCCATCTTGCATCTTTTCTTGCGTGAGACGTTTGAGCCACAATGCCTTGTGAGCAGGCACCTTTGATGCCTAGAGTGATTCTAGCTTGACCCATACATCGCGTGATGTAGCGCATCCCCAAACCTGTTTTAATTCAGACGGGTTGATGGACAGGATCAAATCCGCTTTTGACTTCCGATCAGTGGTTGCCAAGCTTTGTGTGCGTCAACGAGTACCGCATTTTCACCAACCCCTTTGAGTTATGGTATTTCCCCAGGTATCATTTTTTATGAGCAAGTCTTTAGTTTACATCTTCCACGTATTGTAGTTGTTGCGTGACAACATCTCGAGTCACATTGAAGGCATCAAATTTGCATGCACCATTTTGTTAAGCTAACAAATGGTTTGACTTTCTCACCTTTTGATCTGAAACTTCTCATTTAATTAAAGTATTGTTTCGTTTCTGATCGTGTAACTCACATAATCTGGGCCCATAACCTGTTGGACAGAGTAATGATCGAAAGACACAATATACATTAATTATTCTTGACACGATTTATTGTGCCATCTGTACAGCATTAGGCTGGAATATGACTAACTGTTCATTGGTTGAAAACGTTTTAAGACCAAGGTCAGATCATCTATCGGCGCTATAGGGAACAAACAAAAGTTTTGGCTGAAATAAATGAAGTCCAACACATTTTTTGCAAACAAAACCATTATCTATGAATGTCACATTTGTTAATAATCAAAATATTTATCCTTTCAAACTTGCATTAAGATTGTACTGAGCCGTAAATAAGCCACACATTTTTCCCAAAACCTTAGTTTGAGCAATAATTGTAGCATTAGAAAATATGATAATCTTTTCTAAACTTTTGAGGAATGCAGATATCAATATAGATTTTAATCACCACCTAGCTATGACATAGTAATTTAAAAATAGTTTAATAGTAAAGATAGCAACAATGAGCTAAAATGGTTTCAAAAGTAAATATATAACTTCAAACAAAATTACTGACGAGATGAAATGGTCAAAACTTTATTAGCTACTTTTGATTTTCACACATCATTGGACATATATGTTATTCTATCGTGAGAAGAATTTAGATTTATTTTTATTAAGTTTAGAATCTTAAGCTAGAGCCAATAAAAAAAAAGCATTTTACAACCAATGATTGTGTCACAGTTACAATCTAAATTTTCCCACTACTGGTGTTATCAGGTATTATTAAAAATTGTAAATGCCAAACAGAAAAATATTTTTTATTGAGTCCAAACATTTTGAGATGCTCAGAAAAATTTTTGTCAGTAATAATATATCAATTAAGAACAAAAGCACATGATGTACAGTATTTTAATGGTGTGTGTTGATGACTTAACTCATGGCAAACCCCTGTGACAGAAGGTCAAGGTTATAACGATGGACATGTCAGTGCATGTCCTACTCTCACAAGAGAGTCCTGGAATTTGGCAAAGCATTTTAATAAATATAATTAACATTTATTGAATAAATGGTTTTCTTTAAGTTTAAGATAGTAGTAGCTATCAGAAGACTAAATCAAACAAGCCCACTAAGTTATTCCCCAATGTAATAGCAATTTAATTAGTTTATTCAAATTTAACGACAAATAACTCAACATCCTTACTTATTGTATATGACTACAATAGAAAATAATAAAAAAAACTGTCCCATTAAAAAGTTTTTAATTTCTAAACAAAGAGACCCTTTTTAAAATAGCCACACAGCAAGGAATTAGATTGAAAATATAAATTAAAATGTGAGTGATTAAAGGTGAAAACTATTCACAATGACTTTTGAGAGTGATCAAACCAATTAAAGAATGTATATAGTCAAATTAAAAAAAAATAGGAGCTACATTAGTAGCCACATATTAAACAATTTTTTTCCCCAATGAAAGCACATATACATAAATGCAGCATAATCATCTAGAACGAATATATATAAACAAAATAGGATGTTTTAGATTAATAAGAATCTGTGAGTTTTTTGTTTTATCATATAATTAATTGTTGTGACCTGATCAGAATAAATATATCTAAAAGATGTAATATTTTATTACTGGTAGCATAAATTATTTTAATCTCCACACCACTAAATAAAAACCAAAATAAAGAAGTTTATTAATAAATTAACAAATGACTAAACAGTTTTCAATACAATTATTAAGGGTGATTAATCTTAATACATGTATAGGGGTATATTTATGTATACTCTACAAGAGAATATAATAGTTTAGTCAATAATCTTTTACAAGTACATGGAAAACATCAGAAACTCTTTACCAAATCATTTGAGCTTCTCACAGCTACTAATCCATCCACAGCCCCTCTATATCTCCTGCCCGAAATTCACAAAAGGGAAAGACCTCCACTGTTTTCAAAACAGTAAAAGAACAATTTTAGTTTCTTGGACAGACACTACCTCCAAATCCAAGGGATGGCAACGTGTACACATATGGTACTCTCCTATGCTAACCTCGCTATCCAAACCCTTGCAAATGCTCTACTGCATGAGATTTATTGACATTTTCCTGATTTGGACAGATTTCGAAACTAGTTTGCTAAAATTCCTGAAGATGTTAGATAACTACAGCACCCTCAGATTCATCTGGAACATTTCACAACACCATATCATATTCTTGGATCTGGGACTAAACCTTCATGAGGGAATTAAACACCATAGTCCACATCAAAGCCAGCAAACATCAACGGTACCCCCATTTCCGAGTCAACTGTCAAATGAACAGAACACTATTCAATCAAGAGCCTATCAAGAAACAACCTTACAATGCTATACCGTTCACCACCAAGTATTATAAAGGATTAGATAAACTATGATTTATCCTGAACACCGGCTATATAATATCCTAACCTCATCACCTCTCAAAAAAATGTTTTCAACAGTAGTCCAATAATCACATGCAACCCCACCCCCCTAAGCCCCGTAAAATTCTGGTTCACCCTAAACTGCCCGACCCAGCCCCAAACAACAACAAACATCAGGTCCAAGGTTCCTACTTTTGCAACAAAAGATAAAGTGCCTGAAAAATTCCCCAACCTTCTACCTTATTCAACAGCAGACTCACAAAAATGGGATACCCTATGTAAGGCCAGTATGACTAACCCACAGAAAATCTTATATACCAGCTATAATGCAACTACTGCATTGCTGAATAAATTGGCCTCAGTACAGGAACCTTCAGAAAACACCATTTGGATACCAACCACAATGACCTGAAAAACCAATATCACTTCATGCCCCAAAGATATATTGCAGAGTTTGATTCATAATATAGTACTAGAGTAATACAAGCCCTCCCCGATAAATACAATGCTTGCCAGTTTCCTAAGTGGGAGCTTGCTCACCAATATATAACCAAATCCAGGAACCTCCTTGGTCTAAAACCTTAAATCTATCCTTTTCTTCCAAGCAGGCTTACTTACACCAGTCAGTCATTTCTATATAAACAATACATAAATTAAAATTAACTGATAATTTAATAATTCAATATGAATTAAATACAACATTCTATCCATTTACCAAGAGTAAAGAAACAAGTTTGACTAGGCAGCTACAGAAACTAAGCAATAAAAAATCAAAGAAAAGGCAACAGCAGTATCTAAATGACCATTCCTTACCTATAGTCATGCTGCCATAGTCCAGTCTGTGTTTTACTCTCTTCTGCTAAAGAAGGGGACTGATGTACCCCAAAAAATTCATAATTGTGTTTATTGTTGTGTTTTTAATTGTGAACTTTCAAGCCTACAGTTTTCTGGTGTGTAGGGCTGTAGGCCTTGCCCTTTTAACCTCTTTACAATATTTAGCTTAAAATATCAGTTTGGCGCCATTTTTCGTTTTTAGGTGTCTAAAATAATTCGTACTTCTCAATGAGATATAAATCTAAAATTTGGGGTGGTTGTGGAAAAACCATTCAATTGATGCGCAAAAATCCAAAACTTTAAAAATTAATTAAAAATGTATATAAAACCATTAATGGTGTCTGTCCAGATGTTTTATACATTTTGATTAGCTATAAAGATGACATTTTTGGCAAATGCAGAGGAACACCCCAACAGGTTTGAAACCGTTAGACCAGAGGAAATGTACCTGCATTTATGTAAAGGAAGACTGGGAAACTGTTGAAGATAAAACACCCTTAGTATACCTGATCGGAATTTAAACCTCGATCTGTCTTTTTCAGCAATCCAGTATGAGAGAGTGATGCCTTGTACCATGTAGCCACCAAAACAGTCACTTTCGTCTTAAAACTCTAATACACTTAAGAAATGTCTTAGTTTTCCATTTATCATTTTTGAATATGTTATTATCTAAAAGAAAATCCAACATATCAAAATCTTCAATTGAAATCCATGAAAAATTAGGTTTTGTTAAGTTGGGTAAACAGGTTTACAACCTGTGTTAGAACATATAATATAAATTTCAAAAACTCTACAGAGGAGGCTCATCTGAATCATGTGTAACATATGAACAGCAAGTTTATAAAATGAAAATACTACAAAAAAATACTATATTGAACAAACCTGAAGTACAGTGTCTGTATATCGTATGAGATTCTCAATATTTTCTATTGGCTGGTCCTTAACGGGTGTCCCATTAACCTCCAAGATTCGGTCACCAATATGAAGAGACATCAGATCACTGCTCATGTCCAATCTGAGAGAAAAATTAATAGTAAAAGCATAAAAAGTGTTTACATTGCACCATCACCCCTTACAGCTAAACTACTTGCACCATTGGCGCTCTCATTCATCTCGTCGCGTAATTATTTCCTACCCTAGACTTAACACCAGCGGTTGGGATAAGGGGGATGATAACATCATAGAAATAAGAGTAAGAGAGGATATGATTTAATGAACAAGATTGAGAGATATTACAAATGGATATGAATAACAATCAGTATGTTTATTTTTGTCTGAGATTTGTACGGGACAATACACTGACACTGTTCCCTTGACTATACTGGAATACAGTGACATTTGAGTCATGAACTATCGTACATTTGCTAGCAAAGTATACATACTGTTGGTGCTAGGATGCGCCAGTACAGTGTCATGAGCAAATAACAATTACAAAATCCTATAGAAACCACTAGGTGATTAACCTAAATTTATATATTTTACCAAACATAAGCAAATAAGTCTTATACAGACTTATCAAATCCAACAATAAGTCAGCTGGGACACCAAATCCTAATTAGGAATGCCCAACATTAGAATAAGTTACACAGATTAAGGGCCGTGACGATAGTCGGGGGACAACAGTCGCCTAGCAGTCAACCGTCTACACCTTCCTTAAAATCACAAAAGAG
>CABFWB010007307.1:15628-25857 GCA_902151455.1 Timema bartmani | reverse complement strand
CATTTGAGATACATGTGTATGGCAGTGATATGTGTTGTCTTGATATAGTATCATTCTAGCATGCGAGAGGCCCAAATGGCACTTGCAACCTGCAAATATTAGCCAAGGGTACCTAACACGATTAAGATACAGACTAATTTAAATACGATGGAACAAATTCCAAGAAAAATGATACTGAAACAATTTTAATATATTTTATCTGTAAATAATTTGATCTGCAACTTACACTTTTCATAATAGAATTCTATTTTACTGATAATTCAGTTATCATTATTAGTAGGTAATAGTTCTTCTCTCGGATTGGTAGTATTATTAGAATCATTCTTTAGTAATAATATTGTGTATAATTAATGACTTGTACTATTTAATCTAAGAAAGAAAAGAAGAACAAAGTTTAAAGATATGCACTACTCTGAAAGCGGATGGAAGATCACACTGTAAGAAAAGCTACCCACAAGGTACCTATCAAGCATTAAAACCTCAGTCACTTGGGACAGAATCAGGAATTTTTAATATAATTCTAACCTAACTGGTTCTACTTAACTAATAATATAACTTGTAAATATAATCTTTTATTAATTTGAGCTCTAATTGTTTAAAAATGCAATCACTAATTATTATTACACTTCAAAGAAGAATATAAAATAGTATTTTCTAAATTAATTCTCATTCAATAACTACAGCTAACTGCTTCAGTGGCCAAAAGGTTTAAGGCATAACTCTAGTATAAAATAGGTCTGGTGATGATAAGGGGATTGAGGTTTGAATTCTGGTCAGGTCAACTGAGGGTGGTATTTCCTAGCAAATGCGGGTAGATTACCTCTAAAGTCCGCATCACTAGCCCATCAGAGTAATGATCATATGCGTATAACTTGAACAGGAAGAAAGACGCTGTGATAAAAAAAAAATCAGTTATGAATTTAAAAAAATTAATAATTAGTTTTCCTTACCGTACGTAGCGATGAAAATAAAATAGAGGTATATTGAAAGATGATGTTCTCTTATTGGTGACGGTCTTAAGAAATACATAACCAAGCAGCACCCCACTGATTAAGAGAAAGGTATCGACAGCGACCATTCCATTCAAGAGATAGATATTATATAGATGTGAGTTTATCTAGAAATAAAGAAGGTTGACGATGAATAGCCATCTAAGACAGGATATAAATCACATTCCAAGAGCATGTTTGTGTACATAATGCCCCATCCCATTTTATATTAAAAGTAAGCCACTACCCATAGCCCCATCCCCTGGGTAGAGCTGTCAAATTCAAATGCTTACCTGCACAAATACATTTAGCTTTCAACTTGACTGGTTATGTTTTATTATGGTATTTGTGCTGGAGAAAGACAAGCAAAGTAATACAAAAATAACATTTCACACACAAATGCAAAGTTAAAATCGCCAAAACCCTTGGCTAATTTTTTCTACTCACACTACAAGAGAATAATGGTTTGAAGAGTGCTAATATTATGATTTGAACTTCATAATGTATTTAAGATTATATTAAAAATAAAATAATAATAAAATTAGAGGTAGAGGCAACAAACATGTGGAGGTTTGGTACTAATGGATTTCAGGCTTCCTATTTGGACTCATCAAGTTACGCTTACTTTATACATTGGTTCTCATTGTTCCATTTAGTACTCAATTTACAAGCATAGCAGTAATTCTTCAACTTCTCCTTTATCATACTTAAAACCTGCTTCGGTGGCTACATTGTCCAAGGCGTCACTCTCATGTTAGACCAGACTGCCAATGAGATCAGTGCTCAAATCCCTGTCGGCTGTACTGTGGTACTTTTTCCAAAAGGAGTTTACTCTCTCTTTCTACACAAATGTGGGTACAATTTCTCTAAATTAAATATTGTCACCCCTAACTCATTAGCATAATAATTAGTATACATGATTATAGCCTGAACAGGTAGTGAGATGCGGTGCCATATAATACTTAAACTAAGTTGAGAGCGATTTTTAGCAATATTAAGATTACCAACATTCTCAAATATATTTTTTTAACGATTTTTAAAATAATCATAATAATGACGATAGTGATAATGATACCACAACCATACTACCTACATCCTCTTGCCCCCTAGCTGACCACTAATATTACTACCATGGTTATCACCACAACTAACTGTACCACAAGCATCCCCATCATGATCACAACCACTCCCAATATCAGTACTATTACCTAACCCTAATGTGAAAAGCAATTAAATAATTTTTTATGATATTCTTGACAGTTAAAAATAATAGCTTAAAGTCCAGTGAAATAAATGTATATTACCTAACCCTAATGGGAAAAGCAATTAAATAATTTTTTATGATATTCTTGACAGTTAAAAATAATAGCTTAAAAGTCCAGTGAAATAAATGTATTTTATTTGGTTGTTTTGGTTACAATCGATTTGGATTAGAAAGTGGCTTAACAAAGAGAAGGTTTTATTAACATTAAATTGACAAGTAAGGATTTTAATAAAAGCAAAACTATTTTTTTTAGATATCTGCATTTAGTCATACTAATGGGATAGGGATTATAAAAAGTAGAACTTAGAGAAAATATACTCACATTTTATAGCATTTGGCTACAATTGAAGAAATACAAGTCGGAGGGAGATAAACAACTTAACCCATTCACCGTCCCAGCACCTCTTGACAACAGTTCCGAGAGAAAACAAAGCACAACCAAACATAACCAAGGCCACGTGGAAGACTGACCGATCCCACTTAAGTTCGAACTGCGGCTGCTAGAGGTCGCATAGTATCGGATCATTCCTAAGAACTTATAAAAGGAAGTGATGCCTAGGCTATTATGGAGGAGAACATTCTAGTACCATAGAGTGTGCTATCGAAGCTATTTTGTCACGCGTATCCCCTCTTTGTGATCCTAATATATTCTCCCACCTTATTTCCTTCTCTTTCCTGTTTCTCTGAGGTTTCAAGCATATATAATGCCGGCATGACGAAAGGCCAGCACTCTTGAATTGGACTCTAGATTGGGAAGTTCTTAGCCGTGGCTACTAATATTTAAAATGTAAGAACAAATTTATTTTCGGCTTAAATGATATTTTTTGTTTGTGTAACTTTTATAAATTCACTTTTCAACTTTTTTTTACAGTTAATTGTTTTTTTGGGTATATTAATATTCTTTGAAATCATAGACCAATATTAAATATGAGGATATTATGAATTTATTTAAATACAATGGGATTGAGTCTTATGTTTATTTTGCTGAGATTGATATCTATCTAATTTTGAATATTACTGTTCGACTTGGTAGTTGAACAATAGAAATCTTGGTAATGAAGTATAATTTTGTGGCTTGTTAATGAGTATTACCTTAATGAATTTTCGTCTTTCTTATGTAATAATAGGAAGAGTTACCTAGTCATTTCATTATTTTACGTATTCTTATTGAAGAGGTTTTTTTGTGTAAAACGGGAATATTAATTGAAGTCTGGTAATGATTGAAGATATCTACATATATACGTATTGTGGAGATAATTACATACTTTTAAATAGTTTTTTAAGGGGCTATTTAAAGTAACTAAATGAGTAACTTCCTTGTAGAAAGAGATGGTTTAAGTAAATAATGTTAGTGGTTTTCTCTTGCAAATTTTCTAATGTAATTCTAGATTTAAACGTTGACATTGTCTTGACATTAACGTTTCATATAAATAATAAATATTATATAGTTACACATTCTACGACTATCGTAATAATCGTTTTGTTATACCATCATATGGTTCTATCTGTTAAAATACATACATATTTTTAATTATATTTTTAATGAATAATATCAAAAAAGTCATTTACTGGTTTTTTCCTTAACGTTATATATAATGAGCATACCCTTATGATATTTGTTTGTTGATTTATGTGTTTATTCTTCCATTTTTTTTGAACTTATACATTTTTTAGGACGGCCGTCTAGCAATCATTCCTGCAACCAGTTGAGTTGCGTGCTCTGAGTTTCAGGTGTCTGTACTCAGACATTCGAAACAATCACTAAAGCTACTCACTCTGATTGTGTTAATGATTTCTTTTTGTAATTATGTGAGCTTTCTATTTTATTTAGTTAGGTAAAGGAGGTTTCAATTTGAATGGATGGAGAGAGGGAAAATTAATTGAAAAAACACCCTGATCGGATATGAACTCCGACCTTCCTATCATTGGTAAAACAAACTAAACGAGCTTTCAATTTACTCCCCATGCTCAATGTTGTGGCTTAGTATTAATAAGAAAAAAAGTAATTTTTAATAATATTCTTGCCTGGAATTTGAATCTTGACCTACCTGTCAGGTGAGCTTGACATTTAGTTGGCACACCCAATGATGCAAGTATAAACATCAAACAAATTATTTACTTACTTCAGCTATGCCCACATCTTTGTTGATTGCAGATACTTCTGTGTAGATAAAGGACTGGTGTGTAATCGTAATCCAACCCATTGTGAAGAGACGTATTCCATGGATAATTGTTAGAGTATCAGGAGAACTATCAGTCTTGATAAGACGTTTCCAGTTGATTGGAAGAGAGAAGGCCAATATTAAGCGGGCACGATCACCTTTCAGTTAATAAAGCATTTAGAAATTCAGTTTGTGGTGGTTAGGGTGATGAATATGAGTAGATAATGAGTATATTATGTTATGCAATCAATAATATAGTACACACATCGAAGATATGTGAGTATATTAATTAAGAACTCAAGCTATACATGCTTAAGTGATCATACAAAGTATTTTTATCTTTATGTTTCCACAAACAGTAATACGATGCTGGGTATGCAACCATGCAAAAAGTATCCACAAATGGTGCCTATGGTAAATATTATTATATCTTATATTATGGTAGATAGATTAATTGTATAGTAACAGTTCCAAGACCCTGTTTTATTGTACGTAGCTAAACAAATTAGCATTTATTCCAAATTTTTCTCTCCACACAATTTTTTTGCACCATGTCGTGCTACCCATTTGGGCTATACAATTTAAACATTTTAAAAAAATTATTCAGAAAACTTCTGAATGAGATTTTATAGCTTGCAAACCCTCATACATAGATACATTAGTTTTGCATTCAAATATTATTCAAAATTAGGCTAATTCCTGAAGGTTTAATTATTACTATAAAATAATTTTTGTAACATTAGGGGCCGTATGCAAGAACACGAAAAAGTGGATGCTTTGTGGACACTAGCATGGGTTTGCTTGCGTCATCATAGGTTAAAAGCTGGAGCGATTTCTTATAAACAGAGTATTTTAGCTTTTTAGTTTTATTTATTTCCTTAGGATTAAAGCTTTTTTCTGTTGGTGGTACTGAAAAATTAAGGTGCATCCTGCAATCGATGACGTCTTAGAATCGAAGAAATACGGTATGTCCCATTCTATTCACTACAAAAAACTGTACCACTATGTCAAATTTCATATCAATATCAAAAAGTGAATGTGAGTTATGCTTAGCAACTTCACTACTACGCCCAGGATACGTTAGGTTTGGGAATTATTTTAGTATCATTACAAATATATTTTAGGTTAGGTTGGTGCTCTGTTTGGTGCCCCCTTGATCTGACGCCCCAGGCAGCCGCCCAGTTCCCCAGGCACTTAAGCCACCCCTGGTCTATGTTCTGCCAATACTTATGTGTATATCGTAAATCCTTATCAAACAATGAAGAATATGATCAAAGCAAGCATTTCCGTATCGTAGGCAATGCCTGAAAATATAATAACTAAAATAAACAGTTTAGAGAGATATTATAAACTATCTTTGATCCAGGGAAAAATCTCTCTCCACGTTTTTGTGTGCATGAAGCAGTTTTCAATTTAAATTATATTAACATTGTAAAGTGAACATCAAACAGGATTTTCACCTGGGTAAAGCTTATAGAACAGCACGAAAAATTTAGACAGAAGACGGATAACCAAAGCAGGAAAAGCTTTCTTAGGTCCATAAAATAAAAGTCAGACAGAAGCTAAGGCTTGCTGAAAGAAACCTAGAAGACTTTTTGAAGAAGAGGAAGACCCAGACAATCACCAAGGCTGCTAATGCTTAAATAGTGACTTTAGTGACGTTGGTGAAATATATCTTCAGAAAAGTGGTCATATATGTCAGGAAAAAATGTACTAAGAAACTTCATTCTAAATACATATAGAAATTAAGTTTTAAGGATTTAAATTAATTACTTTTCTTATCACTATAATAAAATTAATATATTTTTTTTAACAATGCCCAGTGGCTAAACAATTTTACTAAATAATGTTTTTATATGACTTTTAAAGAATGATATAAAGGGAGTTTACATGATTGTTGAGGAACAAAAAGTAGTAGATTGTAACACGCCATGTGAAATGAACTCATATCCTACAATTGTCTCTTGGTTTTTGGCAAAGAATCTAGTGTGATAAGTCCAAGGGCGTGGACAGAATTTTTTCCAGGGTGGGGGGGGGTAAACTTTACGTTCAACCCATAATACAATACTAAAAAAAAGCAACACATTAGATTTACCTTTGCTTTCATTTCCAGAAATTTAAGGGGGAAAGTGCCCTCCCCTGTTCCACCCTGGTTACGCCAATGAACTAAGACTAGTTTTCTCAAATGCAAAATTACAAATAACCTTATAAAAAATAATCTTAAACTAAATTTTTTTCTTGGATTTGCTAAAAACCTTTTTAACACTTTGTTCTCAAATCACTCCCTTTTTTCCAATGCAGTTTTTCTGATCACACTCAGTAAGCATAGCCCATTGAGACGCTCCCCTGTCATCATCGACAATTAGTCAGGTCTTTACTTTCCGCAAGGTACTGAATTATAGCTCTACGGTACAAGTTGTGCATGGCTGAGTAAGATATATGAACAGCGCCTTTTTTCGTGGTAGGGTAAACGATTACCACCTCTTTTACAAGGTCTGCTATGTTCAGCTCTTTTAGCTGCTCTTTGCTGAGTTTCTTCTCCTTCCACATGGTGTACCATAGTTCAGCTCGGAGTCGAAGGTTTGCAACTTAAAAAAAAACCTCGAGATCTGCTTGCTTTTCATCTTGAAATCTTGAATGGTCATCTCCAACATGATAAGGGGGTGTAGAGCCAAAAGTGAAAAAGCAGGTGAATGTTCTTCTGAGAAACGTTGCTCCAACGAAGACACTATGGAGTCCAAGTAAGGAATTACTAAGGATCTCTTACAGTACTCTAAATGGCTCTGGACGCTGGAGGGTTGGAGCGATGTTGTTGTCTTCCAACAGATCCCAACACCATCAATTCCACTCCAACTTCTTCGGCAATCTTGTAGGCATCCTATATAAATTCTGTAGCAACTTTCTCTGCATCTTCGCGGTGAGTTATCACTCCAAGGATCCGCTTGATATGCTGTAAAAATTGGAGCAGGTCCAGGCTTTTATCCTCTAGAACATTTACCACGGGCTCCAAAAAGGCAGATTACTTAGCTATCAGAGTGGCAGCAACGATGCACTGAGCTTTGATGGCAGCATAATGTGGCTGGAATGACCGTTTCCTCGTGTTGCCATTTCCTTCTCATGATAATCTCTCCAACCCTTCAACAATGCTCACAAAATACTCTTTGAAAACGCCAATACTTTTGTACTGTTGGGATTATCGCGTCCCACAGAGGATTGGCATATTTGAGGCATATTTTCTTCTCAATACTGACTCTCTGAAGGATCTTACAATGTCCTTGATAGTAGAGATGGTTTTGCATATTTCTGAAACACTGTTCAAGTCGTTCACTACAAGATTCAGTTTGTGTGATGCACAATGTAAAAACATGGGTTTCTCATATTTTTTTCTTAAAATTGTTTGCACGTCACCGTCCTTGCCAGCCATAACTGAACACCCCTCAAAACCCTGGCCAACACATTACAAATTTATTTTTGAATTTGAGAATGCTAAAATGAACCATTGGAAAATTTGATTCAATAGTCAGGTTGATTAACGGAAGAGATTAATAAAGGCATACTGTTGTGGTATGTGTCATGTGTCGCCATGTTTAAGGAATTCTATAACCAAGGGATTCCAAAGCTATTTATGTCGATACTTATCTTTACCCGCTTACATTTTATTTCTACATTTAGTTAATTATTTTTATTTATTTACTTGATTTAGGGGGGCTGGGCATTTTCCCCACCCTGAATCTCCCGACTACGTCCATGGTGCTAACACCTGCCTTTCTATGACTTTCTTGCTAACCAAAGAATTCTACTTTACTTCCTTTCTGGGGGGAATAAAAAAAAACTGCCATTAATTACTAAACAAAACTTTTTGAACATATCAAATACATTTGAAAAATGACAACTGGACACGTATGTAGGACCTAATTAAGAAATTGTTATTTATTTTGAAGATGCAAAAAGTGATTTTAGTGATCAAAAAGTACCCAAAAATGACTTCAGTGACTTGCTACGAACCCTGCATATTAGGAAAAGGATTGTATAAGATGGACATATGTGTAATTAATTTGTATTAAAATGTGATATTTTTGTTCCCAAACTATTGACACAATTTCCTATAATTTAAAATTTTTAATATATCTGTTCTTCTATATCACAATCAAGCTGATATATTTTATTCAAATTTTATGCATGTCAAGGAACTAGAGACCAAACTTTTAACATTTCAGTTTTAAAATCTCAATGTTAAATCTCTGTATTTAAAAAAAAATATTTTTTTAAGATCCTAATTTGCAAAGTAATTTAATAAATCTAATTTTAATCTTTTTTAAGCATTTATAATGAACCAAGCCCTAAGCTGAAAAGAAAACAATATTAATATTGAAAAAGATATAGCAAATTCTCTCAAATACTACACGGAATGTGTTTAGAAATATATGTAATAAAATGTAATATATTTTCAACTCTATTCACCATAAAAAAAACTATCAACAAAAATTAATCAAATAAAACCCTTTAACAATTTAACATAAAAGAAACACAATTTTCATAGCAACATCCAACTTTGATTAGTGAAAATAATATCTAAAGCTAATTATTAAATTTTACCTGACTTTCCCATATGAATGTCGTAAGCTGTACTGAAGATAGTCAATATTCCAAAAAATCCGAACACTAATCTGTAACAAAGTTTCTATTGTTACATTTTTTATATTTTGTTTAGTATTAATGTTAATGTAGATAGATAAATGTGTCTTTTGTTTATAAAACTTGCAAACTTAGAGATTTGTATTATATTTGGAAGAAGGTATAGGAAAGGTGGATAGAAACACATAAAAGGAACAAAGACAATATGGCTTTTACAACGAAAAGAACACAGTTTATACTTTACATTGCTACCAGTGGACAAAGAGGTACTGGATGCCTGTTGGAAGAAAACCGATTGGTCCTGCTAACACACCTTTCCTGTACCTTATTTCAAATATAATACAATTACCTCATAAAGTGAAAAGATGTTTTACCCTGTAGAGAAACATAGATATTTTAAATGAGTGAGGAAATGATTATAAAGCTGTATGGGTTTCTATAGGGTAGGCATATATATATAATCAACATTTCTAAATAAATATATATTTAAACCTTTGGCTCTAAAATACTATCAATTACCTCTTACACTAGTTAACTAATCTGTAAGATATTAAATATTGTGTATACGATATTACTAAAATTCCCAGTTCAGTAGCTGTTTAAACAATAATGTGTTCAGACCTACTATTTATGTTGGTAATATTTACTAAAAACGCTTTTGGTATGAAAAACAACACTTTTTTTTATCTTGCATAAAATAACAAACATTATGGCTTTGCTATGATAGCACAGAGCAATATAACGTGTGTTTGATGATGAAATAAAGAAAATGTTTATTTAAAATACACAATATTTTCTTAAACGTTGACATGCCAATAAAAAAAAATCATGGTTTAAATTTAGAGCTTATCAATAAATTCAGATATGAAACGCTCAATAATAAATGTTCAATTACAGAACATTCCCCAAGAAATGTATAAACTCACATGGCTGTATATTCTGCAGCATTGAAAGGTTTATCTTGAGCAGTCTGACAGTTATCTGAGTGGACACTCACTTCCAGAGGTATTTGTGTTTTGTTTATAAAATGTTGATGGATATCTTTCCAGTCATCAGAAGTGCATGTAGATGGAATACAAAACGACCATTGAAACAAATACTTGGAGCTTTCACCTGAAAACTAAGCATAAACTTGGTGTGTGTTTATGTATATATATATATATATATATATATATATAT
>CABFWB010007307.1:0-15504 GCA_902151455.1 Timema bartmani | reverse complement strand
ATATATATATATATAATGAATTATACACTTTAACGGTAATATATATTTAAATTACTGTTAAAGTGTATAATTCAGTTAATTCTTAAAATAACTTGGTATTACATGAGTTACCTGACTGAGTCAGTTAAAGTATGAAATAAATACACTTTTACACACTTTAACTAGTTATTTTATGAAATAACTAATTATTCCATAAATTAACTAGTGGCATGTAGTTAAAGTTTAAAATAACTTTATTATTCATCTTTATTAAACAATAAAATTTGGTGTTACATTATGGCCAGAAATACTGTACTAGGTAATAAAATAAACAATTACAAAAACTTTGTCTTTTAGCAAATTTAACCATTTTAATAATAGTTTCAAAACTGCTAGAATGTCACTTGTAAATTCATTGAAGCAAGCTATTAAATGTTACACTACTATCACTTAGCAGGTTAATTCAAATAAAACTAGACAGGTCAAACGAACAAAATATGAAATGAAGTAATAGTATTAATTAAACAGTTATAAACATTGATTCTACATTTAAAAAAATCTCATCCTACTATTAAATCATTTAATATAAGGACTATTAGAATAGCACTTGGAATTTCATTGTACATTATTTTTGAAGCAAGCAAACTTTTTGATATCACACTATTTTTCACATGAACATTTTTTAAATATATGAACAGTACCAATACTTTTAAGCTGTAGAGACAGACCGGAGTGATGTCTTGATATTAGGTACTTCTTCGATTATGATTAATTTTTGTTCACACACACTGAACTGGGACCAAGAATACATCTGCTTGATGCGACCATTTCTTGTTACCAACAGAAAAAAATCCTGCGTTGGTTTTTTCCATTATAACAGCTAAAATAGATCCGGCGTCTCCTCTTCCTCTGTAAACTTCAAGGAGGTACTGAGATATGGACTGTAATGCCTTCGGAATGAGATTTCTCGGACATTAATTTAATTTTATTAGCTTGACCTTCCAAACATTCTTTAATTTTCGTCTTTCCTTCTCGATATTAATTTTATTAAAACACAGCTTGTAAACCTTCTTTACAATTTTATTTTCCAAATGAAAGTCTTCTGAGCATGATATGAAAATTTGGTTTTCCTTGCGATCTAATTAAGAAAAGACACATACTTTAACACTTTCATTTGGCGTGGTTTCTTCAACCAAAACTTCACTATTAGGTTTAGATGAAGTACTTGATACATTCAAAGGATTATGTAATTGTTCTTCATCCTCCACAGAATAGAATAGGCTACTTCTTTTGGAACAGGAGTTATTGACAGTCCAAATCTAGATGGACAGCCAAATATAGCCTCGTAAGGGGACCTCTTAATAACAGAGTGAAGAGCTCTGTTTTTCATAAACTGAATACATTTTAGGCCGTTACTAAAGGAATTGGATTGATTGTCCTGCATCCAAGTTGTCAACATGTTTTCTATGTCATGTTTAGCTTTCTCGACACTAACAAATCTGGCTAACCATTAACAATCTTAAGCTCTGCCCAAGTTATTTTTAACTCATCCATAAGTTTATTATAAAATTCTCCACCATTGTCGGATTGAAGAATACATGGAGCGCTAAACAAATGGAATATACCAAGAAACTGCATAATAGATTCTTCTAGTTTTTTGTTTGAAGAGGTCTTAATGCAACAAACTTAGTAAGATGGCCTTGGTAAACCAAAATAAATTTATAGTTTCCTTCAGGCTGAGACTAGAAATCTAAAAGACCTACTTGACATCTTGAGTATAAAAGTGAGAATACCATGGGTTTAACAACAACACCTTTCTTTCCCATTTTATTGTTGTTGACAAGGCTCACATACATTCAAAAAAATCCTTAAGTCATTTTGATTAATATTTTTATAACGATGACTAATTTCTTTTATCGTACGGTCTTTACCACCTTGTCCAAAGGATAAATGCCTTTCATATAAAATATCAAACAATGCTTGAACAATAAAATATAGCATAAGGTTTTGTATCTGTCACTGGCAATATTAATTTTTCTACTCCCTGAACTTCAAGGACATCATAACGTTTAAGTAACCAATAGTGACGTGCTACCTTATTGTCAGCTATTTTAGATTTCTTGACTTCTGCAATCAAACTTGACAACTTTTCATGGGTAAGCAAAGCCCTGTTCTCTTTCACGTCACGCTTATTCAGTAAATATTCAAACCTATCTTTCACTATGGCATTTTTGTTTACATCACTCACACTTGCAGAAATGACTGAGTGAAACCTCCCTTCAAAGAAATTGATTGTATTGTGAAGCCGCGTTAACACGAGGCCAGTTGAGCAGGTTAATATACTGGTGACAGTCAAACCTGCCTAAAGCCATTTTACAGTAGATTCACACCTTGCGGCTTACCGATACGTTTTTTTATGTGGTTTTCAGTGGCGTATGCAACGATATGCGTGTGTTACGGTAAAGAAAACCGAATAGTTTATTTTTGCTGCCGTGTGTTGTCACTGAAAAATGTATGCGGCGTACGGTAAAAAAACCGAAACGGTCGCAGTGGCTATAGTATCTAAACGAAAGAGCTCACACCTCGTTTTTTTATACCATACGCCACCCGCGCGCCATGTGCGGAGGGATGGGGTAGGTCGGGCAGTCACTGCACTTACTTATACGTGTTTAGACATGTTTTCGCAATGCATATAATTAATGTGGAATTACTTATAACACCGATTGAAGAAATACCCGTCATATGGGATAAAACATTAGAAATATATAAAAACAAAGTCTTACGTGAAACGGCATGGAAGGAGTTTTGTGTAATATTGAAAGAAGATTTCGAAAAAATTTATAAAAACCAAAGACAAGAATTTGGCAAGTTTTATAATTGATTTATTACACAGTATAATTTATTAATTAGTCAAACCAATAGCTTCATTTTGCCATGGATCTGATCCATATTCTGACACGAAATAATCGGCAAACATATTTCTAATTGTACTAGCTGTAATTCCTCCACGTCTTCGTTGTTCCCCTGGCATGTTTTAAAAGCACACATTTTCATTTTGATTACTAAGATTTTCGAAATTAAATCCATATTTTTCTATAATGATATTATGTAAAACAGTGCATGCTTTAATTATCTGAACCGCCGTGTCACAATTTACGTCCAAGGGCCTATGAAAAGTTCTTCATTTGTTTGCAAGGATACCAAATGTGCATTACACATACCTTCTAGCTCTTGTCAAACGATAATTATAAACTCTTTTTTTGTAGTCTAAGTGTGTTCCACCAAAAGGTCTCAATAAATGTTCACTCAATGCGAAAACTTCATCGCCGATAAGAACGTAGGGAACGTTTTCTTGAGAATTTGGGTGCAAAGGCTTCGGTTCCGATACTTGCAAAGTACCACATCTCAATTTTCCCCAGAAGTTTGTAGTTTAAAAATGGAAGAATCACAGCCTTTACCATAATATCTAGTAATTACAAATATGAGTCTGTAATTAGAGCTCACAACAGCCAACAAGACACCAATACAGTGGGGGAAATCAGTATTTATTTTAAAACCATTTGCTATTTGTTCTCATTCCTGAGCTGTAGGAAGGTGAATAAATTATTCACATAAATTGTTCCATATTTTGAGCCTCACTTTTTTCAATGATAGCGTTGATTGTTGAGGTGCCGACTCTGAATGAATAATGTAAATCCTTATATATATATATATATATAATCCAAAGGCATATAGCTGAAAAAAAATTATATCTAATTATCTTGCAGGTAAATTAATTCTAAGAAAATGGACACAGATTTGAGACAGCTGAATTAAAGATCGTAAAAAAAGGAAATATCAAAAGAAATCTGCTTCATCTGCTAGTAAATACAAATTATATAAATATTCTGATCAGATGTCATTCCTCAAGAAAGTTACTGATACAACAGTGGATCAAGAAATCGGAGAAACCAATGAAAGTGGAGAAGGAAGCGCAAGCCAAGTTGAAGAGAGGACTAAAAATGCAACAAGTACAGAAATATAAAACAATAGAGGGGAGAAAAATACAAAGGAAGGAAGTACAGAGATATCGGACAAAGGAAGGAAAAGTACAAAGTTGAAGAGGAAACAAAATGAGGTCGACGATAAAATGATCAAATTTCTTGATAATCTTAGCACTAAGAATCAGAAAGAAGGAGATCCACAATTACATTAAAAAAAAAGTCTTTTACCCATTACTTTAACACTCAACACAAATGAAATCGTTCAATTTCAAGCGTGTGTCATTAACCTATTACAAAGTATTAAGAGACAGGGACAAACTAATTATTACCAAAATACAGGATATACTACGGCACATTATCAAAATACAGGATACTCGACAAACTCACTGGCTAGTTCTTCACTCCATTCAACACCAGATCTACAATATCCAGCTTCCGATTTGAATAATACGGAAGAAATATTGGATTTTTATAATTTTTGAGTTACCTACATATTTAATTTCGATCAAAATATTGTATGATTATATTATGTGATTATTATGTTTGCCAATATATATAAATTTGTAAAAAGTTATGACTATCGAATTCTTTCTTAGTGGAACAGTTAATTCATTTTATTTATTTGGCTTACCTTAAAAACATAAACTACAGCGTTGACAACATCTACATATACCCAATTAACTGAGTTTTCTTCCAAAAAACCTTTGATTATAGAGAGACTGATCAATTTACTTACCTGATGCATATTGCCAATTTCTCTTCTGGACTAATGCTGTTTCTCATAAACGTATTTGTTTTTTAAAATCTCCTTTCAATCTTCCTTGAAGTTCGTTAAACGCTGACATTGACATGCGAATATAATTGTAGAATTTTGTTTCATCACTTCGCAATTCTAACATGAATGTCCAAAAGTGACCCAGATTTAAACGCCGTGATTCAATAGGATGCTCCCAAAATCTTTTATGATTTTGTTTATTTTTTCTACGCCTATTATACCAGTAAATAGCCAAGGTCACAACGTCGTCGTCCATATTTCACGAAACTGCAGCAAACTGAACACAAAACGTATGCTGCCCCCGAAACGGTTCTACCGTATAAGAAAACCGCCTCAAAAATGTTATAAATGTGAACACTTTCGATTTTTTTAAACTCATACGGCTATACCGTATGAGAAAACCGAACCAAAAAAACTGTATTAGTGTGAACTTACCCTAATTGTACTACATAAACTGGATCCCATTCCAAACATTAAATCATGAGATCAGTACACTGTTATCATAATTTAATGAGTTAAAATTATCGTGGACAAAAATGTATTGCAATGTTGTACTACACCATTGTTACAAGATTGAAATACATTTTCATTTTAAACTTTGACGGACTGGGGTTCGTTATTCTATGAAATGATTAGTTAGAGCATAGAATACAATATTATTATACATTTTAACTGACTCACTCGGGTAATTCATGAAATACCTAGTTAATTAATGAAATAACAGATTTTACAATTCAACGGTAACATGTATATATTCATAGCTTAGACTTAAATAATATTATGCATACAATTTTTTTTAATAGATAATTATGTTTAAAATACTATTGCAGCACAATAAGTATATTTTATATTTTTAGTAAATATAAAAGTAAAGTTGCATGCTTTGAAGATATTAAAATGTTTTTATTGGAAAATAAGCTACGTTAATTAGTATTGAGTTAATATATAATTATATCGCTCTACCTCCTGACAAATTTTAGAACATTTCCTCTAACTTCCAGTGGCGTGTGGTCAATTCTGGACAAAGGGAAGCAATGTGGCTACAATAAAGGGGGTCTGATGGACGCCAGTCTAATAGGTAGCCCACAAATTTTTTTTAATATATAATTAAAAGCATTATGGGGAACAAGGAAAGGGGGTGACACAAAATATGCATGGAATAAAACAAAATAATTGGTGATCTTAGAAATATTACTCAAACATTAAATTATATATAACTATATTTAAATAATAATTGTAGTTCTAACTCAAATAAAAAGAAGAAGAATAATGGTCAATCTAAGATTGCCGAAGTTTTCTTTTGGGTTACGGCCTGCAAATGAGTATGACCTTTGGCCTGCCTTACAATAGGTTTGAATCAGGATTTATTCTACACGCCATTATCATTAGTAAATAGTAAGGCCACTTATATAATATTCCACCAAACCAACACACCGATAATTACTATAGAGTTTAATAAAATTGAGTATTGAAACGTCAAAGTTTTTTCTATATGGGTTGCCTGAAGATGGAGTGGGTCAAAAAACCGGTATGAAAAACTATGCTTCAAAATATTACTTAGGAATTTTTAAACAGCAGCCCTCCTTTTCCACTGTTGCACTTGTTGACGCACTCGTCATTCTACTACTGTACGTAAAGAAACAAACCGCTTCCCTTGGAGGATTAAACAAGCGTCAATATTCTTTAAAATGAAACTAAACGTACTGTAAATTGATTAGAAATACATTATTTTGTAATAGAGTGACCATAAGTATATCTAGAAACAATAAATATAGCTAGAAAACCTAAAAAATAAGATTTTAACAGGATTAAACGTACGATTATACACCAATCAAGATAATAAACTCAAGCGCCAACACTCGTCCAGGCAAGTGCTGTTTCCCTTTCCCTAATGAAGGCCGGCCAGACCCGGAAACAAACGATTGACGAAATAAAGAGTAAACGAGACCAGCTGGCTGGTCAATTAGTCTGAGAAAGAACTGCTTGCTCTAAGAAAGAAGAGCTGTCACCTCAACTCAGTATACTTGCTGGAGATGTTTCTAATTATAATAATTTGTTTTAACTCTATTTTCCTCTTATTTTCTTTACTCCCCTTTTAATTTTAGGGAAGCATTGATTCCAGGGAATAAACGCCACTGCTAAATTCTATCTTAAAAAAAATTATTGATGGTTTGGGTGGTTGAGTGCATAAGGAACTACTGGAAAAATTAAGATACCAAATACAGAAACATATCCAGTGGACACATTATTTTATAGAAGTGTGCCTCCATATAGATAGTTTTTTTTAATTATCCTTTTATTTATCTGTGGTGTTACTAAAGTTTTAATCAATGTTCTCACAAGTTAAGGGACCCCAAAGCACCTAGTTTACTCAAGCATGATTTTTACTGCCCCCTAATGGCCTGGATTTGTGATCAATTAAATGCTAGTGTATCAGACTTTTTCTTGTATACAAATTTTGATTGTTAGAGGAAAGTGACTAACCCTAAGGAAATTTGAATTCAGCTGTTTCATTTTCAGATTCTTGCCTAAGGAGAATTTGTTTTATTTGCTTACAAAATCGGTAGCCTGTGCATCTGCTTCAACATTGGATTTGATATCTATAATATATGTATTTATCTCCTCAATCTGGTTTTCTTTCATATTTTCAGTACAACAGTAACATTAACAGAATCAACAATTTCATATGAACTCAGGCCACTATGAGCTTGTTCCACAAAATAATTAGTTAATTTTTAGTAAAAAAGCAGTTTAATTTTGAAACTTCTTAGCTCTTTTACCTAACTTAAATCTATTTCAAAATAACACCTCAATAATAAATTTGATCTACAAGATAAAAGCTTAAAAATGTAATTAATAATTATTATAACTTTGAAAATAATAATAATTTTTTAATTGAGTCACAGTTAAATCAATTAGTTAACATCAAAAACGACAATAAGTTAAACATTCACAAAGTACCAGTAATTGAATTCTCATAGCTCATGCACAGAATCACTCACCGACATTTACTTAACTAAAGATAGATCCAGCCCAATGTGCATGTATGTTTGTATGTATGTAAACAAAATGTCAGGTAGAGACAAAAATACAGCAGGTCCCTATTTATACAGTAGCCCCATGGCTTCTTTGGTGCTGAGTGACAGCTCACAGCTGAGAGCTGACGGATTTGAAAAGTTACCAGACCAAATTATGTATCCCTACGCCAAACCATATGATCTGCAAAAACGTGTGTTTAGCAGCTGTCACTCCTGACAGTCAACAGTTAGGTATATATCTAAATGTTGACTGTCAGAAGTCAACATTTAGGTATATATCTAAATGTTGACTGTCAGAAGTCAGCTGTGAACCGTCAGTCAGCACCAAAGAAGCCACGGGGCTACTGTAGCTATGCGTGGTGGTGCTCTTTCACATCTACCTCTCGAAATCCTTTAATACGGAATATTTTGGCTTATTTGGTTCCACTAAAGCTTGATCTGTGAACTATAAAAGAAAAATATCTCTTAGTGTCTCATCATCAACTGTTTCCAGCTGTGGCTAGCTAAGTTTAATAAAATGCCTCCATACTCCCCTATCCTTCCAACATTATTCTCCAATCACTTGTACATGTTCTGTTAACTGCTCCTCCCATCTCTTTCTTGGCCTGCTTTGCGATCTTTTTATATATATACATCTCCATCATTCTCTTTGGCATCCTCTTCTTTTCCATCCTTATCACATGACTATATAATCTTAGTCTTGCTTCCTCTACTGTTTCACTTACTCCCTGTAATCCCCCTCTTACCCAGATAACCTCATTCCTTATCCTGTTTATCCTCGTGAAAGCTAACATGCTACTTACAATCTTGATTTTCTAACTTTAACCTGTGCTTCTTTATTTTTTGTATAGTGCTAAGTATTTACAATAAAGATTCTTACATGTAAACTCTCCTCATATTTACCAATCGTTTTGCAGATCTGGTGCTCACTTCAACAATACAGTGTTGACCTCTGAGTGGGGCATGCGCTGCATCTGGTACATTCACCGACAAACATTCTTCAAAGTTGCCCATGTTGAAGATATTACCTGTGAGGATACCATATTGCATCTTGCTGGATGAGTCGAACACTAATAAAAGAACAAAAAAAAAAAAGTATTCTCATTTGTGAAGTAACTTATTCTGGATTCTTCAAAGATTCTTCAAAAATTGAGAGTACCTAAATCTAATTACTTTATTTGATATAAATACTAAACAATTTATTATTTTATTTAAATAATAAACTATTTATTATTTTTTAGCTTACAGAAAAAGTAAAAGTAGATAACATTAATCATCAATACCTCTTAAAATAAGTCATTAATAACCATTTTGTTTACTGTAGTTATAATAAATCACATCTATATAATATCCAGTTAAATATTTATGTAACCAATATGAAGGGTCTTAGGCTAGTATTTAAGATTATAAAAGTATTTATAAAATATAAATCCATCAGATTAGAGCACTACGGAGAAATATATTTATAGAGTTATTAATTTTGTATAATATAATATGTAATATATAATATAATATAATTTTGTATAATATAATATGTAATATATAATATGTATTATACAAAATTAATAACACTATAAATATGTTTCTCCGTAGTGCTCTAATCTGATGGACTTATATTTTATAAATACTTTTATAATCTTAAATACTAGCCTAAGACCCTTCATATTGGTTACATAAATATTTAACTGGATTTCTATATATGTGATTTATTATAACTACATTAAACAAAATGGTTATTAATGACTTATTTTAAGAGGTATTGATGATTAATGTTATCTAGAAGAATTGCACCCCATTAGCATAGAAAAAGGGTCCCTCCAGTTTAGCTGACAAATATATGAACCCAGTGGCAGAAAACAAATCCCTGCACGTCTACTCGTGCAGAGTTCGAGGAAAATATTCATTACTTGTACATTTTTTCTTAAATTAGGGTAGATATCAATTTTATCCATAATTAATTTTAGAGTAAATGGGGACATGGAATTGCTGAATAGTACCTAATTTTTTTTAGTGAATTATATACATAAGCTAAAAGTAACTATTTTATAACATCAATGGCAGCGTAAAAATCGTCCCTTTTGATAATGTTCATGTGTAGTTTGGATGGTCGGTGTTAGTACAATCGTAGGTGGCAAGTCTTCTCACAAGCCATAGCTTATTTCAATACTAATAATACTAGCCTTTTCTGTCACTTTCCTTGCCTTTCTTATCTTCAGTTATTTCCCAGAAGCAATCTACAGGTTGAATAAAAAGGTGTTAATCAAAAACAGTACGCTGATGAAATCTATCGAGTGGTTTGGAATGATGTTAAAAGTACTTAACTAGTTAGACATTTTTCATTCGAAATTAGAATAACAAAGTGTTTAGTTTGTTATATTATGTAGTATGTACTTAATTATTGCAAATATTTTGTATTAAAATATTAGGTTGGAAGGTAAACATTCGAAAGAAAGCTGGAATTTCACTTTTTATATTTTTAATGTATGTGAACTAGTTTAAAAACTGTTAAACCTAAATTCACAGTTACTATTAAAAAAAACCTTCGAAACTACTTATAGAGGTAGCTATAGTTCGAAAATTTTCTTGCCTCCGGCAGTTGGGGTAGTGACCTCCGAACCTCCTCTTGTTTTAGGTGCAGGGGTTGGGTAAATCATAAATCTCCACCCCCGCTTGAACCTCAACCTGGTTACCAACCAGTGAGTTTAGACCCTTTCAATTGAGTGACCAGGAGCGTGGCTCTTAAAGTCGGTGAACCAATAGTATTATGTGCACATTCTAGCAATTTTTCACAAAAAAACAACCTAAAGTACATGGCTACAGAAGTCTATTTTGTAGCATGCTGAAAGTGTACCGGCGGGCGCAGGCAAGAATGATTGCATAGGTCTAATAACGAACTCAAGGTCAAATCAAAGTTGGAGGGTGGAGATTTGCAACTTTCAAAGTGACTTACCAACTTATAATTCAATTTTGTTTTGTTTTTAATTGTTAACTTTGAGGCTTACAGTTTTCTGGTGTGAAGTATCCTCTTTTCAATGTTAAGTTTAAAATAGCTGTTTGGTACTATTTTTTCTGTCTACTTATAATTCAGTAGGTCAGTGTTAGTTGGTGGCATAGTATGCTCTGTGTCACAAGTATAAAAAAAATTGCCCATTCCAGATTTGTGGCAAGAATATAGTGACTGGTTAATTAAATTGAACCATGCACTAATCCTGACAAGTAAGCTGAACAAACACAGCGTTATATTGTAGGATCGATGTATAACAACCGCCTGGGGAAGAATTAGTAGTGAATATATCATAAACAACTCTACAAAATGCTGTGTTATTAATAACATGGATGTATGGGAGGCCAACTCTGATTCCAGTGACACTATTGAAGACAAGTCGGGAGAGAAAATCAAGTATGAGAACTGGGAGCTATAGTAAATAATAATAATTATTATTATTAGCACCGCGTCTTACTACCCGTTCGGGTTATACGCACTTACGCTAATGTGTAATAGTAGGGTGATTTTCACAAGTTGTGATTAATACACGTCTTGTCAGAGGTGAAGGAAGGGTTTGGCAATCAGATAAATTTGTGCTGGGACCGAAGATTGAACCCCGGACCCTCAGCACAGAAGTCTGACACCCTACCCCTAGACCACCAGGTCACCGTTATAGTAAATAATAATCAGGATAATTTATCACTTAACTTTTATATCAAAACAAAACAGCGCCAAAGTTGTTATGTTCTTACCTTGAAAATTATCATAATCTTGGGCCATATTATGTTCTAGACTATTTATTTTTAAAGCAGAAAAACCTTTAAGACTGAGGGATTATATTATATGCAAGGTGTGCAAATTGGGGTATTTTGTAATATAATATTGTATTGTGTATTATCTATCTATATTAATAAAATGCAAGGTTTGTGTATCTCTGTGTCTGTCATGAGTGTTGGGCGATATCTATCACATGGAGGTCTAAGTTTAAAAAATTAGTAGCCCATGTGCACCTTGAAGATGGAATTTTAAATTTGGATTTGACTTTTTTAAAATTAAATAAAACCGAGATCAGAAGAAATAAAATGAATAGCCTTTTTTCTGTCTGTTTGAAGCAAATAAAAGAGTTGGCAAGGGTTACCAGGCAATGAATTGCATGGTTACCATGGGCAACACTGGATAGGCATACTTATACTAGTATTCTAATATAGTTTTCTAGTGTCAGTTCTGGCTATTAGCGTCGGATCTCTTGCCATTAGCAAATGGAAATTGTATAAGATTTCTGATTTTAATTTATTTTTGTTAATTCTTTTATTATAGCAACAAAAACATTAACAAGACGATAAAAAATGGTAAACTTTAACCACAACCCAATAATAATACATCACTACCAAGATTTTAATTTTAATTTTAATTTTAAATACGTATAGCTAAATTGAAGTAATTTAATATGAGAGTTTTCTTTAAATGTTTAACTATAGGTAATCGATTTTTTACTTTGCTAAAATTAATCAGTTAATTAAACTTAACACACTATTTAAAAGATATACATTTCAATAAAACTTGTTTGAATATAAGCATAACCTTTTATATCAAGAAATACTTAAATTCAAAAAAGTGAAAATTGCATACATTATGTACATAAAATATTAAATTTACAAACTTTTAAGAGCCCAAGATGACATATTAGATACCAAACTCTGCCTGTACAGCCGAAGATGTTTGTTGCAGAGGTCATTGTTCGTCAGATAGGTTATAGGAGCATATAACTCCAACTGTTCTTCTTTCAGAAGTCTTAGTATTGTGCCCATTGCCATTTCTCTAGGAAACTTTAAAGCGTTGTCAAAACTTCTGTTGATTCCATATATCTGCCAAGCAATATTGCCTGTACTGTTTTCCACAAAAAATCTAAATTGACTGTCTTCAATGCTGTCACTCTTAGAAGATTGATCCACATTATATTCCCTGGTGAGATAATTCTCTGAACTGTTTTCATTACTGTTGTTAGAAATAATAGACAAAATATTAACAAGATTACTGTAGTTACCAAATGTTTGTATTACATTATTTTCACTGCTATTGCCAGATCCATTGATGGTGTTTCTAACCGAATGTAATATTTGATATTCCAAACTACTGTTTCTATCGAGTACCAAGCTATTTATGTGATCACTGCTATGGTTTAATTTTTCTTCAGCTGAAACCTTTTCTGACGTCAAACAATACATACAAAATAAAAAATATTTCCACATAAATGACAAAATGTCAGACATAACTTAACGTTTCAAAATTTAGTTAGTGTAACCGAACCTTCACCACCAATGTACAAGACTGGTCTATAATTTGAAATCAACAACAAACCTTGCATGTTATAAAGATATTATAATAATGCTTATCTTTGAAAAGAGGCTAGGCTAATTAGTGCTATCAAATTGATGTATACCCTTATCCATACAGGTTTTGCTTGACCGGCAGTGTGTTTTATAACAATTTTAAACTATCTTCATAAAAATAAACAAATACCATTTTTCAAGTATAAAAATATTTATAATGCGAAAAAATTTAATTTCTAAAATTTTGAAAGAATATATTGGAATATCTCAAGAATAGTTTGATGGTTTTTAGATAAAACAAAGAGCATTGAAAATCGTATCAATTTTATTTATATAATGTATTAAAAACCTTATTTATTTGATTATTTTGGGGAAGGGGTTGTGGGATTTGTTTCCAAACCTGAATAATGATTACGATAATTATATAAAACACAAATAGGCCTTCTTGAAATTTGTCCAAAAAGATATACAATAGAAAAACCATAGCATCTAAACATTTAAATCCTAAAATTTAAAGCATAAGATATCTACATATCTAAATATTTAGATTAAAAATAGTTCATTTGATAGTATACATTTGAAGTTAACTCTTGTATATAATTCTCCAAAACTAAACTTTCAGTTTATTTATAATATTCCAAAAATAGCGAGGAATCGAACCCAAATAAGATATTGTAATAAGTGAGTACAGTTTTAAGTTCTCACCTTACATTTTTTTATAGCTTTACAAATATATAATCTAATTCTTTTTTACCTTTTTCACCATCCAATTTCTGTTGTTAGCTCTGGTATTGGGGACGTAATGAAGTGTAAAATGTTTATTTTAGTATATATGTGATACTAATTTGTCATTTTTACACCCTACTTTAATACTACTATTTATGGGCTATACACATTTTAATTACACCCATGGGGTTGGGGTGAGAAAAGTAAATTTGAGAGGAGATGTACCCATTTTTCACGGAAGTAACACAAGAAACTCTTTCAGAAAAAAAAAATCTCAGTAATTCTGATTAGTATTCTGACCTTTACCTCTCAGTCACCAACAATCCAGACTAGATTAGCATGACATTTAGACTGCATGCCCACCAATGCTGACTATGTGGTAGTCCTATATACAATGTTGGGATATGTAACATGTTTGAATCTTTATTGGTATGAGTGGGAAATGTACTGGTAATGTCTTTATGTATTATTTAAATACATTCAATGAAAGGTTATATTTATAGGAAGTGTACCTACATTTTATGTGGAGGGAGAGTGGAAAACCATTTTGGAAAAAACACCCTTAGTACACCTAACAGAGATTCAAACCTCGATCTCACTGTCATTGGCAGTCTAATCAACTGCGAGAGTAGCGTGTTAGACCATGTGGCCACCAAAGTGGGCTATATGCTAGTGACTTCTTAGAGCATGAAATTCAATTTGCTATATCAAGGTGGCCAAAGGAATTCACTTTTCAAATTCCTTGACTTTTCCAGGTTTTCCAAACAAACATTTGTTTGTTTCCCTGATCATGTTTTACCCGTTTAAATAACCGTAAACTACTAATTATAGATGGACCGTCAATGGCCAACATGGTTGAATTATTATCTTTTATATATGACGAAGGTGTCTGCCTCATCTCTGGTTTCCTAGTGATAAGGAGGTCGAGGCTCAAATCACGACCGAGTGTAACAAAGAGTTTTATCATTAATGGTGATACATTGTGAACGCACCAAGGACGAAACAACACCAATTTGTATTCTGTAAATTGAAAACTTACACCTGGACACGGGAATCAAACCCGGGACCTTTGGCTTAATATGCCAATGCTCTAACCCCTGAGCTATCCAGGAATCTTCGCGTGCCCACTGCCAAGGGTAATTCTTCACTTATATTTTAAGGCAGAGTTTGTGATGGACGTGCGCAAATCGTCGACTACAAATGTGTGATCAATTAAGATCACAAGCTATAAGATAACGCAGTCACAATTGACTCGGTAGTTGACCTAATGCTGCAAGTAGTAGTTATAGCTTTGGTGTACTAAGCCAAAGGTCCCGGGTTTGAATCCAGTATCCAGGTGTAATTTTTTCAATTTACAGAATATGATATCTAGAGGCAGCTATAACCGTATCTAACAAATAAAATAGCCTTGCTATTTAATCCAACAAAAATAAAAGTCTTGAGCTGGCCCACAAGTTTCTACGCGCTCTTTATGCCGGCTTAGGGAGCTGGGGCTGTAGTATCGCTCGCACCCATGGCCAAGTCAGGCGAGAGAACTTCCCCTGGTCTCCGCTAGTGATGCCACCATCTAAGGAGATTGTCTGTGATTAGTTGACTAGAAGCAACCAGTAGCGTCTCGTAACCAAAATTCTTAGGCAAGCTTGGAAGGGATGCCCCCAAGATTAAAAGAGGAGGTCCCGTACATAAA
>CABFWB010007306.1:14765-25876 GCA_902151455.1 Timema bartmani | reverse complement strand
ATATATATATATATATATATATATATACTATATTTAAATTTGGCATATATATTCCTTCCTCAACTGTCACTCTATGGAAGGGTATAAATTACAAACATTACAATTTTATAACATGGCAAATATATAAATTATTAGATCGTTAACACTCAAAACATTGAATAGAAGAACGTGTTTTTAATATAGTTCCTATTCTAATTTTGGTGGGAAAGGCTATTTAGCTCCGAAATCCCATATGTATTTATTCAATAAAAAAAAATTGTTTAAAATAAAATTGAGTAATATATTTGTCATTTGTAAACAAAGTAAGTTAAATATAAGTAAATGTCGTAAATTAATTTTATTTAACTCGTAGTTATGTAGCAGGTTTATAGTTCATTTAATTGGCTTTTACCGGATAAATAAATAGCCGCATGCATAATTTCTTAACCATTTGTTAGTGTCCCAGGATATGTAATAAATAAAATATTGTCAGTTTCAGGGAGTGAAATAAGGAACAACAATGGGGATGAACGAGATTATAGACTTTCACTGTTTAGGTATGGCAGCTGCTATATAAAACCACGCTAAAATCTTCAAACTAATATGTAACGGAAAACAAGACCATACACCCAAAATAATGTAAGAAGTTTATGTAAATATTGTCAATCCCCCTCTTCGTTGAACTAATCTGTCAGGATGTGTTGCGGCCGAGTATTGGGGTGGTGACTGGATTTATGACTGTGAGGGCTCCGAATTGATGTATAGATTTGGTTTATTGTACTAATTTGCTCTACTACAAAATGTGATGTTTTTAAGAATTTACTAAAAAGATATAAAAAGGAGTTGAAAAGATTTATTCAGGAGCTAGTGACAGAAGGATGTATAATAAGAAATGTTTATCCAATGGCCTAACTGACACTCTAGGTGGTCCTACATGGTTATGATCCCCGGTACCTTGGGCATGATGGTAGCCCCCAGCACACGTACTCGATGAGCCAGTGTCCTAAGCCGGCGTAACCCCCCAAAACGGGCAGAGTGACACCTTCCCCCAGAATCGATGGTGAATTGTCAGCCCTGTTAGCTTGAAAACTAGTACTATTTATACCACAACTTGAACTGATTGCCAAAAGTAATGCTGACAAGACATTTTGGCCATCAGCCCTTGTGCCTTATTTTTTACTCACTCGTCAAAAAACGTTGCTATAATTATTTGCAATTCACAGCATTACAATGTCAAAATAAACAATAAACAAACTCCCCAATTTAGGGCATGTCAATTACATTTAACATTTTATATATCTAGTAAGTTTTATTTTGCTCTTCATCTTACTACCCATCCAGGATAGCAATTATTTCATAATTAAGTTCTAGTACTGATAAAAATAGTATTTGGAGGGATTATTATTGTATTTGCATTAAAGTGAGTAAACCTATTAAGGAAATAATCTCTTTGTATGGTCAGCCATGATTCGACCAGATGAGACGGATACCTATCTCCGTATATCTACCGATTTAGCAGATAGTACTATAGATGAAAAAAACCCGTGCATGTATCTTAATAGTTGTCTATATGTTTAACAATTATTTCTTATTATTATTATTATTATTATTATTATTATCATTACTATTATATTATTAGGTGCTTTGTCTTTGATCAGATCCGTTGCATTCTCCAAATTTAACTCCCCATCATGTCCTATTATATTCTTCCATTTTACTTTCTCGCGATCCCTTGGGGAGATAAAGTATTGAGATCGTCAAAAGACTCGAGCACAATAATTTGACGGATGTCAAAGTTTCATGACCCCCAGAAACCCCCAAAAAAGAAGTTTTTCAAAGCAGTTTGTCTGTTTGATAATGGGACTAGAACCGAAACCGTTTCACCCAAAAAGCTAAATTTGGTATATAAGGTTTTCTTAGGTTCTCCTCAAGAATTTTTGAAATTAGCTATCCAACCCTTAAATTAAGAGCAGTTTGTTAAAGTGTTAAGATATAGATGAAAAGATTTTATCAAAATCGGCTCTAAAGATTTTAATTAAAACTCGAATCTAGGCACTGTTAATAATTAAACGTGGCACATCTAATTTTCTCATGAAAATAAGCAAAACTTTCCTATTTTGGTCATCTCCACCACTCTTTGAGACACAAAATAACTTAACAGTGCAAAGTTGCAGCACTCTTAAAGATAGAAAAGTTTTATTTGTAAAAAAGATATTTTTTATAATTTTTTTTTAGCGTATGCCATCAGAATTTGTCTGCTAGACGTTCCTGGTCTTCTATTGGTAATGGTAGATATGTAACCTTCACATTAGTTAGAGCCATCATATAGTTGTAGGTACTTCACCCAGATTCGATAATGATGGTGATTATTTGGTGCCAGTAGAATTCTTAGACCTAACTTAAGCCTAATTAACAAGATTATGTCAAGCAAAGGAACAATAATTAATACCCTTGGCTTAAAGCCCGAACGGATAGTAGGAACAGATGCTAAAAAAAATCTCATTCAATAAAAATAGCTATTGTACTGCTGGAAATCAAATATGGACATCTAGATTAGTAGCCACAAATGCTGCCCACTAGACTAATAGATAAGTCATAAAATAAACACTTTTCAAGTTAGAGGCAGCTTTGAAAATTTGTGAGTTTAAAATGCATGGAAAAACTTAGGTTTTCCTGTAAGAGTGCTTTTAATCATGTATGCTCTTTGGGGAAGTGCAATATTCTTTGTTCCTATTTTTCTCTATAAGGATATATATTAATTAGTTTCATTTATATTACGAGCTCTAAGCATAAATTATAAAAATTGGCAAGAAAGTCTGTGTGGTGCACGATACCATCTATTTATTCCCTGAAACTTCATCTTCTTTCCTTGTTTTAGAGCATTAACTAGTGTCATTCGTGGTCATAATGCTCTGCTTATCCCTTCAAAATTACTTTCTACATCATTCAATCAGCCATTTATTCTCATAATATGACCCGTACAATCGTACTTTATTCCTAGGATCACATCCATAATGGTTTTATTTAATTTGTTATTTTTATAACTTGTTCATTAGCCACATGATATGACCACTTGATTCTTTCTATTCTCCTCCATCTCCACATCTCCAAGTTTGCAAATATTTATATATACTTTATACTTTATACAAATATACTTTTTCCTCAGGTACCATGTTAAAATTCAAAACAAATTGAATATCAATTTGTGACACTTCAGCAGTTTCTTTCTCATCTCCATGCCCAGTTTGCCAGTCAGTAATATCCTCTTTCATTTAAAGTTACCTGGGGATTTTCTATTTTTGACTCCATCTCTCTTGAACACTGTGAGCCTGTCACAATTATACTTCCTAAGTATGTCAAAGGTTCAACAATTTACACCTGTTCATTTTCAATCACAATTTTAAGTAAGTATCTTCTTTAGCACATCATTATTAACTTTGACACCTTGTGATGATTTCTAATCCACGCTTTTTTCCAGTTCAACTTGTTTGTTCATTATAGTTTGAAATCTTCACCTTCCTTTGTCAATAACTAACAATAAATATGTTTAGTCACTTTACTTTTCAAAAGTCTTGATATTTTGAATCCTTCATATCCTTCCAAAGCTTTCTTAGTTTGCAGTCTCCATAAAGGTTGAAAATAATTGGTGATAAGCAACACGCCTGTCTTATTCTTTCCCTACCTCCCCACTACTGGTATCAAATTCTGTACACTTTTTCTGTACACTCTTTGCTAAATGTATAGTACAAATATACTATTAAGCTTATATATTTCCAGTCAATTCCTACTCATCCAATTCATACTACCTCTTTTTTTTTTTCCAAGCCGCTTGGTGAGTATTCTAGCAACTTTCTTTGCTACTCTACTCATCCAATTCATACTACCTCTTTTTTTTTTCCAAGCCGCTTGGTGAGTATTCTAGCAACTTTCTTTGCTACGTGTGATTTCAAATTGAGTGTTAGGAAAACGCAGACTCAGAAATGTCTTTCACATTCATTATTTTCAAATCAAATTTCAACTCCCACCTGTTCTTGATATTATAAAATCCCCTGTCATTAATTTACCAAGTAAATGTTTTTCTTTAAATATATAAAATTATATTATTCTCTTTTTTTGCTTGTTCATTTTTATTGCATTTTTTTTAAATGATGCAATGCTTTTGGAATGTTTATGCTGCTACTACTGTGTATTTATTATTATTTATTATTAATAGCTATTATTATTGTTTCCTATTTTTAGTAACTATTTATCAGTGTGAATCATTATTAATTTTAGAAATGATTGTTTGTTTTATTTTACTATGTAACTATGTTCACATGTCAGGTACTTGTGTACTTTTCAGTGCCTACCTGGTATAGGTCTCACTACTTTTGGCCAGCACTATAGTAAAGAACATTAAAATTGAAATTTATTTATTTATTTATTTAGCACCGCGTCTTACTACCCGTTCGGGTTATACGCTTAATTACTAATTACGATAATGAATTAGGAATTGGGAATGTTGAATATAGAGAAAGTGAACCCGCATTTGCGTGGAGGGAGAGTGGAAAACCATTTAGGAACCCCTACGCCCCCCCCCCCAGTTCACCTGACCGAGATTCGAACCTTGATCTCCCCGTCCTCGGCAGTCGAGCTCAACACGACTAGCGCGTTAGCTAACTANGAGGGAGAGTGGAAAACCATTGGGGAAACCCCCCCCCCCAGTTCACCTGACCGAGATTCGAACCTTGATCTCCCCGTCCTCGGCAGTCGAGCTCAACACGACTAGCGCGTTAGCTAACTACGCCACCAAGGTGGGTAAAAAATTGAAATTGAATATTTGAATATAGTACATTTAATTCTATTATTATAAATTACGACTTAGTTTTTAGGGTATATGTTTATAGTATTATTTGACTTTAACTAAATGAACCGACTGATTATATTACAAACTAACTTAATTATATTAAAGTCACAACATCAGAAAGCCCAGCCTTTAATACATCATTGTGAAAAGGGAATCTCGTATTCCACTAATGATATACGCTTCGGGTCTGCCGGTATTAAAACGCTGGACCCTCAACTCAAGAGGAAGATGGGCTACTTACTATGCAAAGGTCTATTACTAGCATGAGCAGCGATATTAATATATTTCATATTAAAGTGCACACACATACGTGTGGATAAAGGATGGGAAACCACAATGATAACTAACTTATTGTAACTCACTACAACTCATTAATCTGATAGAAGAACCATCATTCACCCATCAACGATGAGTCCAGTCAATTCGAATATAGTTCCAGGACCACACGAACACTGCTGTGGATATCGGTCAACATAGCAATAAAATAATTTCCTACACGTACATTTTTTATACACTGCTAAACGAGTGTTGACAAACAACCAGACATTCTAAATTGCAATGCCCCGCATCGGTGGTCGCATAAATTAATGTGTCATTATCGTATTAACTGGGTTGTTGGTGATTAGAAGATCGAGGTTCGATAAGTGATTTGGTGTATTGAGGGTGATTTTCTCGATTCTATCTCCCTGCAAACGCAGGTACATATACTTTAAAATCCCATCTTCCACAGCTCTATCCCATAAACGTAATTGATTGATGCGTATAGTCCGAATGTGTCATAAGACGGGGTAAATAAAACCACACCTTCTTATCAATATGTTTGTGTGAAATGGAGTTGGAAATTCACCCTAAGCATCGTCCCACTGGTGTCGAGTAAACTACACATCCTTTGAAATTATTAAGTAAATTTTCTTAACGTACACAAATAAAATATAATATAAATTAAAATAAGTAATTTTAAACAATACTTAAACTAAACAAATTTGTTTTTACAACGTATAGTATCCATTGTGTTAACTACTTTGTTAAGGTAGATTTTTAGAGGGATTGTATCCGTATATGCGTGAAGGTAGATAGAGAAACCATTAAATGGACTGAGGTTTTTATTTTTAATAAACGTTATTAAAAAACCTCTCAGTGCACTCGACTAGGAAAGGAACCCTGTTTTTCTCACTACTATCAATCCATTCTTATGCAAAAGTGACGTGTTAGACCTTGCAATCACCAATGCGGGCGAAAAATATTTAAATATCACTCGTTACAAAACCAAATTGCACAGTTTATCGAAATTATCTTTAAACATAGTCGTTTTGATACCGCTCCGAGCTATCGGCATTTAAATATCCTAACGAAGTAAGGATGAGCAGGGTAGGATTTTATAGTAAATAATCCCCCTTCGTATGGAGGGAGAGTGAACAACAAAGATTCACGTTTAATGAACTGGTACGCAAGGTCCACCCTTTCCGGAGGTGTCTATCCAGCTTATCGATAGCTTTAATAGCTGTGGTAGGCCACCCGCTGCCGTAATCGGCTGAACGGTGGGAAACATTCACCCCAGCTCAAGGCTTCCTTAACCCACCAGAGACGTAACTTCAGATGTTCGAGCCACTAACTCCCGTTAGCTGATGACCCAGACCCCATTAGGTAGCTTAGGAACCTCCCTAACCTCACCGCAGCTTTGCTCCAGAATAGGGGGGAAGAGTTGTCCCCTCCGTTTGTGATGACCAACGTTAAGGAGGAAGTCAGATATAACCGTATAATATTTGGTCATTGGGGGGCCCTCACATTTTCCCGCCCCCCAAACAGATGACCTCCTAGGTATTTAGCCACCCGCCCAGGTGATGGACGTTGCCAGGGGGTTGACACCATGGAGACACCCTGTACAGATTTTATCGGCTTGAGTCACGTCGAACAGGTGGGGTGGCCTTCCAACAATCACCAATTGGATGAACCTTGAGGTCAAATGTGAACGCCACGGGAGACCAGCACATCCAGTCCCAATGAGAAGTCCAATACCTGCCTCACACTACCCACAGAGATTGAACCACTATTCGATAAAATAATTAGTGGGATAATTAGTGGTCAACCCTGGTGCTCTTAGGGTAAACTGCTCACCTCAGCATGTACCCAATATTCGTGGGTTCAAACCCAGCCATGGATAGCGGATTTTTCTTGAGCGATGACAATCCGTAACACAACTTCCTTTGGAGGTGAGGTAAAGCCGTTGATCCCACGTTGATTGTGGCATGTAAAATATTCCTGTGAGACAGATTAAAGTACTTTTTCAGTCAAATAAAAAAAAGGTTGGTTCTTTCGCGCTCTCTCATGGAAATCAATCTGTTTCCCTGGGAAATTGTCAGGGTTGGCTTCAGAAAGGTAATCCGGCTGTAGAACAGGTGCGCCAAAACAATAGGGCAAATTCTTGTGACTTGCCATGGATTTAAATCGTTAGCGAGATAAGATGTGGAAAAAGAAGAAGATTAGTGGTGTACTAAGTTTATTTTTTAAATTCAGAGTGAAGCCAAGTCGAATGATATGAACTATTTCAAAGACCAAATTGAAGATCTAATATCAAAAAACTTTTTTATGTTGGAAAAAGATACCATAGAGTGTATTACTATAGGCCCTATATAATTTAAGCATTAAATGTAATTTATAAAACTTTATATATAATGCAAACAAGATTAATAGATTCCATCATAATCAGATAAATATTGCTTCTAGCACAGTGATTAGTTAAATTATTTTAGAATTTTTTTCATGTAAACATTAATTAGATGTATACATATATAACAAGCATCAACAGACAAAATTTGAACATAAATTTTAAGCTTTCATTATTTATAATGACGAAGCTTAGTATTTGACGATGCAAACATTTTATTTTCTAATTAGGTCAAGGCTGACGAATTTTCAATAGTCGATGTTTTCGAAACATCGCACACGCTTAAAAACAACTCACAAATCACAAATCACAATACACGCAGCCAATAATTGAACTACAACCTCCTCATCACCGGCAGACCAAACCAGATGAGGTTGATGCCCTATCTCTACTATCCTTGATGTGAACTTTTAATCGTTTAAATCTAATGTATGATCCTCCCTTGCCTATCTTACTTACGTTCCCCTTGATTGAGTGTGATGAGACACGTAACATTCGTTTTTTTCATATGCCTTTTCCTCATGATAAACCAGCGCCAGACTCTCAGCAACTAATTTATTATTTGTTAATTAACTTTGCCCATACATAACCAATACCCTTAGACAATTATTTACAAAATAGCTCAGTGATTGCTACTCATCTTCATGCTTTGGTGTCAAACACAACAATTGAATTTCCGACTATTTATTTATTAGGTTTATCATCTCTTGTATTGATTCTTTAGATGTATCAAAACAAATATTTTTTCTACTTCTATTAGAACTAGACTATAAAGCTTATTTAAAATTGACGTTAAGGCATGTATAATAATGTAGGACAGATATAGGAATAAATTTAGAAATTTTTCTGATACTCTTAGATATGGATTTTCTTAAATGTAATAGTAAACAATACCAAAACAAAATGTCCGCTATAAACCTCCTTTCTAGGCTCTCTAAATGAATTTCCCGCTATTATATGTTGTACTTTTAATAGTCTGATGTGTAGTTTCTTATAACTTTTCCCAAGATCAATCCATAGCTCTCTATCTCTCTTTATTTCTCTATCTATCTATCTATCTTTTTTTTAAATTTCGGTCTAATTGTAAAATAATCCACACCGGCGAGAAATTTGTTTAGATGTTAGACTCGTATAGTTTGTTTTACCAGTTAGAGGAGCAAAACTGAGGGTTTTTTCCTTTATGGTTTACTAATATCCCTCCAAGTAAATGCTGATACATCTACTCTAGATTATACCCTCATCATTCCTAGACCATTGGAGTAGTCAAATGTTGATATCTCAAATGTTAATAGAATATGGTGAATATTATAGTCTATGATTAAAATATTTTCAAATTTTAAATCATAAAGATTAAAAAATATATTTTATTTCAATTAATAACCCAAAAATATTTTAGTTTTTATCTTTATTGAATTCATTTTTATAAATTATTAAACGCATATATCCATTTATTCGACACCCAGACATTTTATGTAAATTTGACAAGTAAATTCGTCTTATAACACCTGTCAATGGACAACAATAAGTGAAGCAGATCGATATGTAATTCTTTTAGTAACGTTTATAATGTCAGAAAAGGCCAAGGCTATGATAAACAGTCTATCATAAGTTAATCCTTGGGACTGTGAGGGATTTAACTGGAAACTCGAGTTGCTAAGAACCCATGAGAGAGAATGGAATCTTTAAACTATGTATGACGTATTAATTAATGATGTTTATGGCAGGTATGGTTACAATGAATGATGCGTCATCGTGTAGTGGGTTGAGAAAATTCGATTCAAAGAGGTTTTTATTACAGACCAATTTTAATAATCTATTTATACTTTTTTATTGTTTTATCTATAATAATTAAATTAACAGTTTGTGTATCTCTCATAAGCGCAGCGTGATATCTACCACACGCAGAGGTCTAACATTTAAATATTAGTAGCCCCTCTGCACGAACATGTGTACTTTGAAGACAAAATTTAGAATTTTTGAAAAAATAAATTCATTTAAATAAAAACAGAAAAAAATAAATATAAATATTAACGCTTCGGAGAGTAGACTAGAAGTGTTTGGTAGCTATAACAAACTCTCTTTTCGTGCTGCCATGATAAATTATTTGTTAAATGTTGTGATTTATTTATAATAAACAGATTTATGTATTAATACATTTTTACCTGTAAACGTTGATATCCTTTATATCTTACTCCATTTACACCTACACATCTTTATATCCTACATTCTTTTTACAACTTTTTAAACAAAAATATTTCTACTGGGCTAAACCGGGTAATTAATGTAAGATGGTTTGAAAAGGGCAAAAAGACCAAAATTGGTAATGATAGTAAAGAAATCTAATCAAAAAGGACAATAAGACCAAAATGGAAAAAAATTTCAAAAAGTCCAGAAATGATCAAAATATCAAAGATTTCAAAAGAGTTGAGCAGATATGGTAAAGAAGGCTAAAATTGTTAAAATGGTAGAAAGGTTAATAAGTAAATCATAAATAAAAAAGGTATAAAGGTTAAAAGGGATAAAAAGAATAAAACGGGTAAAAAGCTTTAAACACCGCAAAAGGTTTAAAAATGGAAGGAAAGTGTAAATGGTTTACAAGGTAAAAAGTGTAAACGTGCGGGGGGGGATTAGAAAGTAGTTAGCAAGCGTAAATAAAACTATAATGGAAAGAAGGGCAAAAAGATTATTACTTTAGGGTTAGGAGGGTAAAATAAAGGGCAAAGGATAGGTGATACAAATGGTAAAAAGTAAATTCAATCAAAAAGGGCAATAGGAATGTCAGGTCAAAAATTACAGATAATCCAAAAATGACCAAAATGTCAAAATGGGCTTGTTTGTGCTGGGACTATTTGAACATCGTCGTATAACTTACATTGGTTTGAGTGCTAACCCTTATTTGAAAATCAAATTCTATATCTATTAGGACGGGTGTGATAATCAATAAATCTTATTATGATTAGTTCAATATAGTTTTCCTTATTTATTACAAATAGTTAACCCACTTTAATTACTGAACAACTTGACGTCCATCTTTTCAGTCTAGCTGTGTCAGTCACTCTGTATAGTAAACATTTAATACAATGCAATTCATAGACAATCTAACGTCTATCTCGGAGGTCGTCCAATAAACCATTTCAGGGATCTACCGCCAGGCAATGATGCAACTATTTTACCATGCGGGCACTGCCAGGCGTTGGTCTTGACAATTACTCTCGGAAAAGGAGGAAGGAAACTATTGATTATTTTTTATGATACTTAGTATTACTATGGTATGTATATGAAAATACAATACTTTTACCAAACAAGCAAAGCTTGCGACTTTAAATTCCTATGAATGATAAGAATGGCAATTTTCTCAAATTTAAATACAATGTCCTAAATTGTGTCTATATAGGGAATATTTTTAAAACTGAAATCAAAATTGTGCCACTTGACTAGTTTCACAATATTAATTCATATCTTATTTCAATTTTCAAGGGATAATATATTATTTAGTAATAATAATTTTGTCTGAATATAATTTGTCTAGCATTTATGAAATGTGCAAAAGTGTAGATACAACGTGATTTTCGTTGGAAAAACAATTCATAAACCTCATATATATATATATATATATATATA
>CABFWB010007306.1:0-14747 GCA_902151455.1 Timema bartmani | reverse complement strand
CAACAATGATACTCTTATACTATAATATTTGTTTTAATTTATAGGTATTGATAATATTTGTCAAGAGTAACCATCTGAAGATAATGTAACTTGATGTATAAATAGGCCCATATAAAAATTGTTATAGTAACTTTAGTTAATCAGGGTAATTTGGTTTGGGGTTAGATTATAGTGTTTTTTTTTTTATATTTCCTAATATGTTTTGTCCTAAAGCAGTTTTATGTACACTCCATTAATGATGAAATGTGGTAATCTTACCTTGAACTATTACACTATTTTGTAACACTTTTCGATTTTCTTTTTCGCTTTTAAGGTTCAAATTAAAATTAAATATACTAGTTTGTGTCCTACATATTTTTTGAGCTTCTAGTTGAATGAAAGTATTTAAGGTATTTTATCATCATTTTCACTAATAGTAAGAGTATTAAATTACTCGCACCGGTGGTTGCCTGGTCTAGATGTCACTCTCACCATAGACTGGTGATTTTAATTTGCTGAGAGAGAGAGAATTATTTATTTTAATGTGTGCGTAAGTAGACGTATTTGATCCTACCTGCTACTGAAGATCCGTCGACAGTGACCCAAGTAGGCCTACTTGGGATTGTGATTATGAACTTGAAGAACCACACGTCTTTATTTGGTGTTAACTTCACACACACAAAATTATGTCCGAGAAAGATGTGCTATTATTATTAAAATAAGTTATACTGAATGGTAGTGACGATTGTTGTGAGCTGCGGGGTGACGCACGTCAACCTTTTTGAGAATCACCTTGTGAACTAAAGAGAAAACGCGCGTAAAAACACAAAAGAGAAAAATGTACCACCCTTACAAAAATAAATGAATAAATTAAATTATAGACAGAAAAATGTGATAATTATATAAATTAATAATGAGTTAATATAAGAAATATTTAATTAAGTAAACAATAATGAGATTTAAATTAAAATAATAAAATATAAATAAATAAAGACTAAACATCCTCTCCCCGTTGAACCATTCAGGTTCAAAAGTAAGGAAGAAATACAGAACACATTGGGAGTGAGAGGCCCAGAACAAATGTCTTCCTTTCTGAATTTACAGATGAAGCGTAGCATATATGCAACGACTCTCTGTAAGATGAACCATAATGAAAATCGAAGTAGTAGATCCCAGTCTTCTTTGTGTGTCGAGATGAGTATGTTTAATGGTTGAGGTTTCATTTCTACGAGAGTGTGTTCTTCTGAAGATGAAAAGTAAATTGGAGGCCATTGTGTTCTGGATGCTGCTAACCAAGGGGGGCTTGGCCACCACAAAGGTTGGTTGCAGAGCAGGGGAGATGATACACCACGGGAGGCCATGTCACTTGGATTTTGATAGGTAGGAACATGAGCCCATACTTCTGGAGGTGTCATCTCTTGTATTTGAGAAACCCGATTAGCAACTTATATCTTGAGACGGTATTGTGGAGTGTGTATCCATGCCAGTACGATGGTTGAATATGTCCAAGCTATAACTGAATTTATGTGGTATTGATATGATATGATGCTGCTACAATATTGCATTAATTTTGACAGTAAATGGGCTCCACATAATTCAAGAGGGGGTAAAGAAATTCGTTTCAGTGGTGCGACACGAGATTTCACAAAAAACAAATTTACTTTGACTTCGGAGTTTGGAGTCACACATCTGAGATAGATGGCTGCTGCATAGCCTTGCTCAGATGCATCTGAGAATCCATGTAATTGGACATCTACAGTGGAGGAGAGAGATAGATACCGAGGTATGCTGAGGTTTTCTAAGGCTGGAAGCTCTTCCAGAACCTTACCCATTTTGCAGAAATATCTACGGGTAGAGGTTCGTCCCAAGAAAGTCCTAGTGTCCATAGAAGTTGCATCAATGATTTTTCCCAGAATACTACTGGTGTCAACCAAACAAACGGGTCGTAAATTTGAGCTACAGCAAAGAGTACTTAAAGTTTAGTCGGGACTTGTTGAACTATATCAATCTTATACGAAAATGCATCACTGTCAGGCTTCTATTTGAGACCAAGGTATAGAGAGGTTGTTCAGGAGTGCGAAAGTAAAGCGTGGTCTCACGATGCTCTTGAGTTACAGCGCTTAGTACCTGGTGTGAGTTACTGGACCTTTTGCGAAACTCAAATCAACCTTTTCTTAACAACTCTGTGAGCTCTTGTTGAAGAGAGAGTGTACCTTCATGTTGTCAGCGCCAGTAATAATATCATCGACGAATGTTTGAGTTTGTAGCACTCGGGATGCACTGGGAAAGGCCTGACCTTCATCCTTAACAAGTTGATGTAGAGTCCTAATTGCAAGATAAGGGGAGATAGTTACACCATACATGACAGTGGTAAGTTAGTAGACTTTGAGAGGCAAATTAGGATTCTCGCACCCAAATATCAATTGCTAATTTTTGTCATCAGGATGTACTTTAATCTGTCTGTAAATTTGGCGAATGTCTGCACTAAAAACAATTTTATGACGTCTGAAGATAAAAATAATATCGCAAATATCATTTTTGAGTTGCGGGCCTGAGTGAAGTACATCATTTAATGAGAGGCTAGATGTGCCTTTGGCACTTGCTTCAAATACTACACGCAACCTAGTGGTAGAACTAGTTTCTTTATGCACGCCATGGTGAGGTAGAAAGTAATGTTGGGAATTAATTTGGAGTGTGTTGGTAAATAATTTCAAGTGTTCAGATTTATGTTATCATCCATGAATTCAACATAGGACTTCTTGAGAGCCAGTTGAGAATTTAATTATTTTCAAGGGCATTAAGACACCGTTTTGCTTGATATGATAAATTGCCAAAAGATGGCATAGGTTCCGTTAATGGAAGTTGAAGCACATATCGACCAGTGCTGTCCCTAGCAAGCGTGTTGTGGAAGTGATTTTCACATATTTCCTCATCTCTCATAACAACTTGCGAAAGAAAGGGTTCCTCTAATTTCCAGAACTGTTGACGTGAGTTGTGCAGGTCAATGTCAGTGGTTGATAATAACGTAATATGATTAGACGAAGCTGGCTGGATGTTATCGTCACTAATAGAGGAGCGCTTCCAATAACTACGAAGCCGAATATAGTTCCTAGCGTTATGGGCATGTCTCATGTCTTTTCCAAGTGGATAGATATCACCAGTGAGCGTCTGAGCAAAGAGGTCAGCACCAATTATCATTTGAAAAGAACTACTCTCATTAAACGTAGGGTCAGCAAGTACAAAAGTTTGAGTTTTTTCATTATGTCAGGTGGGATGCGAGTTTTCGGCATATTTGATGTTATTTGATCAATTATCATAGCTGAGTGAGCGTATGCCAATGGTATACCACCACATGTGGAAATATTTAAATGAGTAGCACCCTTAAGTTTCACTTTAGTTGATCATATCCCCTGAACGTAATTGGGTTTGAGGCAGCTACGTTTTACGCCCAGCATCTGTGCACAATGTTAAGTTATCAAGGTGGATTGACTCGCTGAGTCCAATATCGCAAGCACAATTTGTGTGTTGCCGGAGGGTGTAGTAATATGGATTAGAGCTGTGGCTAGAATAACAATATTATGAGTTGTTGAAGACAGACCAACAAAAGGTTTAGTTTGAACATAATCGGTCAACTGTGAATAAGTAGGGGTGTCTGTGTGAAAAGTAGCAAGATGGTTTCTCAGCGGTTCAGTGGGAGATCTCTGTAATTGCCAACTGTTGTTTGAGATAGTTGTTTGTGCTGCGACTGGTGATTGAGGAGAAAGATGCAACAATGTGTGATGAGATTTAATGCATTGTTGACACACATGTTTTGACCGACAGTTTGAGAAACGGTGTGAAGTACCTAGGCAATTAACACAGAATCGATTATATTTAATAAATGCAAATCTTTTTTGGGGAGTTTTAGATTGAAAATCCGTACATCTATAGATGTTATGCTCTGGCTGTTTGCAAAACGAACAGTTATTATTTGAACTTGTATTTTGTCAGATAAACGAACCATCCTAGTTGGTTTGGGTGCTAATGGGAGTGAAAATGAATGTGTTGGCACTACCGTTGGTTTTAGTGACAGTTTATGCGATAGATTGGCCGCTTCTAGGTGTGTACACTCAGTTTACAAAAAAAGTATTATTTCACTGACAGTTGGTAGAACCTGTGTGTCAGCGCGATTACCTTCGAATTTCTTTCTGAGCTCTTGAGGAGTTCTACGCATCGAGATGTTTGAAAAAATTATGTTTTCCCCGGAAACCTTTTGATTAAGTGCGGATATTGCTTGTGAGTGCTCATTATAAGTTAGTAAGAAGGAGCGAAGATTTTTTTACATTCATTTGTTCAATATTGGGTAGATCAATTAAATTGTCAGTGTGTATATTAATTAAATAACGGATATTGTGGTATCTCTTCTTGAGCAAATTCCAAGCAACTGTGTAGTTTTCTGCAGTTGAGTGAAAGTGGCTTTATTATGTTTAATGATTCGGATGTTAGTGAAGTTAAGAGATACTGAAATTTCTCGACCTCTGTCAGAGACGTGTTATTGTGAATTGTGGCCTCATAGAGACTCGAATATGTTAACCATTGTGTGGGCTCACCAGAGAATTGTTTTAAATTAAATTTGGGCAGTCTAATATTAGACGCAAAAGAGTTGTTTGATTTTGTTGATTCATTTAGTGGATCACTTGTGGAAACCAACAAAGGAGGGACTAGCATTCTAACAATACATTGGATATCGACATTTAAATCGGAAATTATATTCTGAAGTTCTGTCTATTTTTTCTGGATCATATTCTTGAGTGTGGGTTGTGACATTGTTTAATTTAGACAAGGATGCATCAAATTCTGCCTCTTATCTCTTGATTCCTTACTAAGAATTGTACTCTTTTGTAATTAAATTGGGTTTAATGTTTCACATCTAGAAATAATGTTTAATTGATCCTGTATTTTAGTAAGTCTTGAATTAATTTGTTCTGCTTGTTGCACAAAGCTTGAGTACTTCATCTTAAACTATGTTAATAATATTAATAATAATAAATATGCTTGTGCATCTATTTATTTGTAAATAATATTTACTTGGGAACAAACATAAAGAAAAAAAAAAGAGCAAATGTCATTTGAAACTGTCTATGAACAATTCTAGGAACTCATTGTTATGTTGAAAATGGGGTGTTTTTGACTGCAGCATTGAGCTTAGTGTGCCTAACAGTATTATTTTTAGAGAAAAGGGAGGGGGGGGAGGGAGTAACTATAAAAGCAACTAAAAAACATTCCAAAACAACTCACAATGGATGTTTTGGGGAGTGATATTATTTTCAAGAACAAAAACAAAACATATTAAAACATAAATTGGGTGGTACATCGCATTTAACCGCGCACATAATATTACAATTAATATTGAGTGTTTAGTTCACAGTTCACAAATTAATTAAATCTAGTTAATATTTAAGCGGCACATTAACAATAGAATATCAGTTTCGCCAAGAACCAATTATTGGCGGTTTTTCTTGGCGACAATTCACAAACGAGGGTTTTCTGATATTCAACACAATTGTTTTTCTTTTCCAAAGCAATTATTTTAACACTAGTTTTATTTGGTTTACTTGAGATGAAAATGTTCAGAGTTTTTATATTTTTATTATTGTTTATTTTAATGAACTCTAACACAATAGCGTGGTACGAATGTTAGCTAAATAAAAGAATTAAATTTATTATCTTATGTATTTAGAAACATCCATGGCCAGAGGACTAATGATTTTAATTTGATTGAGAGAGAGAATTATTTATTTGAATGTGTGCGTAAGTAGACATATTTGATCCTACCTGCTGCTGAAGATCCGATGACAGTGACCCAAGTAGGCCTACCTGGGGTTGTGATTATGAACTTGAAGATCCACACGTCTTTATTTGGTGTTCACTTCACACACACATTATTATGTCAAAGAAAGATATGCTATTATTATTAAAATAAGTTATACTGAATTGTAGTTAAGATTGTTGTGAGCCGCAGGGTGACGCACGTCAACTCTTTAGAGAATCACCTTGCGAACTAAAGAGAAAACACGCGTAAAAACACAAGAGAGAAAATTGTACCACCCTTACAAAAATAAATAAATAAATAAAATTATAGACAGAAAAATGTGATAATTATATAAATTAATAATGAGTTAATATAAGAAATATTTAATTAAGTGAATAATAATGAAATTTATATTAAAATAGTAAAATATAAAGAAATAAAGACTAAACAATTAAACTGTCAAGAAAAGGGGAATCGGGGTTCGTATAATATTGGTTTTATTAGTGTGGACATATAATTATACTGTAAAAATCCATTAGTAAATGTATGAAAACCTAGTTACTACTTTTATTTTTGTTACAATTTGATTTATTACTAATGGTTGCATGTGTGCTGTGTTGCCATAACTACCCAATAAGAATAATTTAAATGTTGGTTAATGTTTATATATCACTTTTTTCTACCCATATGGGCTATTAATAGGGTTCCAATGATAATATACGTACGAGGACGTTATAATTTAGATGTACTGTACCCGTATTTGCGTGTAGGGAGAAATGAATATGATTTAGGAAAAATTACCCACTTTACACCCAGCCAGTATTCAAACCCCAACTTCCCCAGCAGAGACGAATCGGGCCGGATGATTATGATTGATTGTATCACGTAAGCACCGTTGTGGATTAGATTATAGGGAGTTTGTAAAAAGAAAAGGTATATATTAACTAATGAATATTTATATGAATTTCTTTTCAAATGGCAGTTATTGAGGTTATGGTGTTTTTTCGTTTTAAGTTAAGTGAGTTGACTGTGGATTCCACCAATACCGAAACTAATTACTCAATCTAGAGAATATTTTAGTGTAGGCCTATATTAACAAAAAAAATGGTGTTCCTGATTTGCCCTGAGCATTTGTATCATAATAAATATTTAGCAGTATGTAATATACTTTGCTGACCACAATATAATTGCTTTGATTTAGATTAATTAAGATTGTATTTATTTTAAGAAACCTTATCATAGTTTCTAAGTTCATTTAAATATAAATGGTTATAATATGGATCAAAGATTTGAAACTAAATGTATAAATAGAAGCCTACTTTATTTTGAATATGATTTGAACCATACTGTCTATTTATAGTATAAGTTTTAAGTTATTCAAGGACCTTTCATAATTAAAATTATCAATATTGTAAGCGTTCATGTTTCATTATTTACACAATCACAAGTGTTTTTTGTATGCTAATAAGATATTTAAAAATTTTAGGAATCAAAGAGATTTTAATTAGGCTATTTATTATAAAGTAAATCCATGCCATAAGTCCCAGACTTAGCCTCAAGCTCGGAGTACGTAAATTCAAATAATAAATTAACTTTGGTTTGGTAATTATAAGCTATCAGTTTCACCACCTTCTCCAAATAAATTTAATATGGCTTGTATCAAGTTATTAGATTTTTATTATTAATAGCACGCGTTTTATTAATATATAATCAAACTATTAGCTATTTTTCTTTTTAGACATGCTTTATTTTGCATTGTTCAGAAATGACAAATTGATAGTTATCAATATTAATGAAACTAAGTTAAAACACTAAGCAAAATCTTGCACTACACACTACTACCAGTTTGAGGTATCTGCATATTTACAAAAATTATATAGGGATGAAAATATTAAACATAAATTTTAACTGTACAGAAAAAATTTCATAGGAAGGTCCTTCCTTATAATATGACACTAAACATCAATACGTAAAGACATGTTAAAATCTATCAGTCTCACTCCTTCTCTAAATTAATTTTAATATGTCTGATGGCAAATAATTAGAGTTTTTGTATTAATAGTACGCGTTTTATTCTTCTTAAAATCAAATTATTAACTGTCTTTGTAAACAAGCATTAACTTGATTTTGATAAATAATACCAATAGTAGAAAACACCAGTAAAATGGTATAATTATATCAATTTTGGTCATATTAAATATTTTAATTTGCTAAGAGGCTCTTCCTATTAAAATTGGGATTTACATTTTCAAGTAGCACTAATGAATAACTATTCAGAAATATCTCAGTACATTTGCCCCTACAGACCCGTCACCATTACCATACTAGGTAACGTCTTAGTCCACGTGTCCACTGAGGAGGGTTTTAAATCCAATCAATTTTAATAGCAATGTTTAACAAAATCTCAGCAGTCAATACACAATATTTTTACCTAAAGCTACTTTTTCTGAAAATTGAAAAATGACACCTGGAGACGGGAATCGAACCCGGGACCTCTGGCTTAGTACGCCAATGCTCTACCACTGAGCTATCCAGGATTCGTCTCGTGTCCTGGGTCATTCTTCACTCATATTTTTAAGGCAGAGTCTATGATGGACTTAGCGGAAATCGTCGGCTACAAATATGTGATTATATTAATATCACGAGCCATCGGATAACGCAGCCATCTGCGACTCGGTAGTTGGCATTATGCTGCCATTTGCACAATTATTAAATTGTACGGGATCGCACATATATTAAGAATTAATAGCCAGAGCTATTATTTATGCTTATTAGTGGGACTCTGCCTTAAAAATATGAGTGAAGAATGACCCAGGGCACGAGACGAATCCTGGATAGCTCAGTGGTTAGAGCATTGGCGTACTAAACCACAGGTCCCGGGTTCGATTCCCGTGTCCAGGTGTCATTTTTCAATTTTCAGAATATGATATCTAGGTGGAGTAATCCCCACTAATAAGCATAAATAATAGCTCTGGCTATTAATTCTTAAAGCTACTTTAATTTCATAGCATTGCTTATCATTAGACAGTTCATAATATGAGCTCATTAAATGTCTCTTTTAAGTAGGAATTTGCATTAGAAGGTACAAGTGGCTTATATACACTTTATTCCATGTAGATAACTACTTCAGAGTTTCCATCACAAAAACAATTACAATTGAAACGTACAAAACAATGAAAGGAAGATATGTATCAATTTTAAATCCATCAGAAGGAAGGTGAAAATTCTATAATGATACGCTAAAATGATTTAGTAATGCTATTTTAACACCCACTCAAAGTGAAATATTTGTCAAGAGAGAGAAATAACAAATAATTTAAAATTACAATAAAAAGACGGGAAAATTCACTTTAAAAATAGACGAAAAAAGCTGGATTTCCGGATGGGATTTACTATATGACCTAAAGGATTTTCGATTTTCTCTCCACCATTATTCTGGTTAACTTCCTTTAATTTAAATGTCTTCATCTCTACCTAATGAGCGTAATAAAAATCGTGCAACCCAGATGGGTAGTAGGACACGTGAATAGAGGGAGGGTGTAACGCTTCTATAACCGACACTTTATCAGTCCCCCAGTCGTCAAACAAGGGAAACTCACCAATATAACTAATGATAAGTATTTTGAAAGTGCCAGGAAATGAACTGAGGAATTGTTGAGGAGAACTAGAGAGAACATAAATTGAATTTATAAAATTATATCTATTTTTGAGGAGTTATAGATAGAATACAAATTGAATTTATAACATGAGATTTATTAATAAAACTTCTTCCGTACTTGAAAAACTATACGCCACTTACCCCTATCTTGAGCTAGTTCTATCAAGTCAACCTTATTACACTATCTCTTTCAGGTCAATTCTAAAATTATCCACTCATCTGCGTCTAGGTCTTCCCAATCGTATCTTCCCATTTGGTTCGTCAGTCATTACCCTGAGCAGCGTTCGTGATTCTTCTATTCTCGCTTAATGTTTTGCCCACCCTCATCTTCGAGATTGGACTATCCTAGCAATGTCCTGTGATGAATACAGGGTATGTAACTCACCATTATGTAACCTCTTCCATTCTCTGGTATTGTTATCCCCTTTTATACCAAATATCTTCCAAAGCACCTTGTTTTCAAACAACTCATTTTTTTCCGTCATGTAAGGTAAGAGACCACGTTTCACAACCATAAAGAGCAAATTGGTAAAGACTAACTTTTTTATATTCTGTGTTCTACATTCCCTAAAAGCAGGCGAGAGGTTAACAAATTATATATTAGTTTTATTGTTGGAAATATATATTTAAATATAGGCCTACATTAATCCAACCATACATCTAATTTAAAGGGTTAAAGGGGTGCTGTGCGGCCCTTTGAGGAACATACACATTAAGGAATCACTTAAGTCTCAATTTTGATTCAAATTTAATTAAATTAACTATAAAGTCAAACTGTATGTCAATCCATTTGTAAATCTTTCAGTGTAAAAATATATTATCTTTTTTAATAAAAATAAATGACCACTAAATTCTGCATGAAAATACAATTACATTGTGATAATCTTCCTGCGCACCCGATAAAATATATCAGATAAATACTCTCAAGTTGATTATGGTTTTATGTCCTTTAAAAGATTGTTGAAAAAATTACTAAAATGACAACGCTATCATTTTATTTTATTTTCCAAAATATTATTTTATATTATGTCAAGAGTAAAATTTGAACACTACTTTCAAATAATTCTCAGTTTTTTTCTAGCAACGCATTCGCGTTGTACACCTATCTACAAATTACATTAATGGGTTAGGGATGATGATGGTTGAATCTAGAGGAAGTGAATTCGCATATTCTTAGAAAGAGAGAGCGTGGGAAACCATTTAAAAATCACCCTGAGTACACCCAACTGGGATCAAACCACGGTCTCCCCAACATCGGAAATCCTGTATTTTGCGAGAGTAGTGCCTTAGACCTTGTGGCCACCAAAGGGGATGTTTCTCCGGTTTTATTATTATTAAGAATATGTTTTTTAAGCACCTAAGGCCCAATAACAACATCAATTAAGTCATTTGTTGGATTTTATTAGGCGTACGGCAAGATTATGAGACCTACTCGCCCAGCAGATAACACCCTTTTAGTTAAGTAATACAGCTCTAACCAAACATATCACTGTGGTGCAGTTTTCTGTAATATAATTTATAAAAACCATGGAATTGAGATCAGTAGAACCATTTTACTATACATTAAAATATAGAATAAAATTAAAAGATAGTTAATCTAAAATTAAAGAACTATGTAACTGTTCCCAATTTCACTGTTGTCAAACTAGCCTAAATATGTAGAAATCTCAATTTAGTATATTTTCGGGTTCGACCTATTCCTGTGCACTTGCAAGTGTGCAAATGATTTTTATTTGAAATATAAATATACTTTTTATACTAGATGATTTACAAATCCAGTAATAAATTTCTTAATGCTCTAAATTATTAATTTATTGTGATTTAAAATGTATAGATTGTTGATTTTGTAATTTAAGAAACAAACCAAATTTAATAATTACATATTGTTCACTTCACAAATATAGAAAGAAAAATAACCACAAATGTTGAAATTAGAAACAAAGATATTCTACTGTCAATCTAGGAAGTATCATTTTTTTCTCTATTAAATGAGAGTCTCAAATTCAAAAAGAAAATTTACGCTAAACTGATTCAAATATCAAACTTTTAGTATACTAATCTAAGAATAAGCTGTGTCACAGCACAAAAACATACCCAAAAACGTATTTTGAAGGGTGTTTATGAAACATAATTGAGAAGTTCCCCAGCGAGAGAAGAAGGGAACTTATTTTAACAATATATTTCTTTTTAATGAATTTAAAATATTTTTATACATAATTGGTGTTGCAGGTGCTATGACTCTTATAAGATCACAATTAGTCCACGCATCGAGAATGGATACAAAAATAAATTATTAATAATACACCCTCATCATTCCCCCAAATACTCCCTACAATTTAACTTTCTTAAGTCCATAGATTAACTGCAGAGATTAACAAATAAAGTGAAATGGTCCTAATAAATAAATACTGAAAAATTATAAAACTGATAATATCAGAAATACAGAAATTCCTCAAAAACATTGCTGAAATTTTTCTAAAAAAATGTATATATTAAAACGGTAATAAATACATCAGCACTTGTCTGTTTGGCAGTTGAAATATGGTCAAAAGTCAACAACTTAATTTGTTTCATATCTATGAACTGTTTATATTGTATTTACTAGATACCTTTTTTTTCAGAAAATCCACTAAAGGTGTTTACTTGTTCAACCATAGCAGAGATTGACGACATGAACCGTATGTAACCGAAATTCAAATCACTTCTTGAAACCTACAGTATTCACACGTCCAACAAATATAGAGAGTGCCGAATGGAATCTGATCGGGTGACGCAGACATATATGTAGACACCTAAAGCTCCGCAACGCAAATTTGAAACAAAATACTATTAATATATTTTATGTTTTAATAGATAAACTTATATTTAGAATTATTGTCACAATATACGTTCTCAAAATATGGTTTTGAATCAAGACAGAATCTACTCATAATACACATTTACAATATACATTTAATGAATTGTTTCAAATTTCTTCCAAACAATAGTAGAGGCAGTTGTTAGCTTGTATCTATACTTTAGTTAAACACTCCATGCGTATTGATTGATTTGGCTGGTTTTAAAATTTGTTTGGGTATCTAAAGGAAGATATTCTCGAGCAGGACAAAATAAACTGAAATATTCTCAACAAGGACCGAGCAAGATTAGTAGATCGCGCTGAAATCTTGTGATAAACTTCGAAGTCGTTACGTGACCACGTTACTGCTATGCTCTTGCTTTTTTCAGTGAACATATGAAACCAGATTAACGGCCTATTCATGCGAGTAATAAACTAAAGTAAGAAAAGTGTTAAGTGTGGTATCTGACGGTCACATATTATACTAAATATTCATACATCAAATCACTTGGTCTATAATTGTAATTATTAATTTTAAGGTACAATACTAATATTATATATTTTAATAATATGGCTACGATTTTAAAGATGTTCGCAAAATATTTTTACTAAAATACACTTCCTAACGCGTTCTTACTATAGCATAAACGATTTATTTCCTTATTTTCCACCAATACTTGCCAAATAAATGTTATATTATATTCCTTATTTTTTGTGTTCAATTCATTCACATATTTTACTCAATGCCCAATATTGGAGACCACTTACCTATCTAGCAAAACTTTTATTTGGTAATAAAGAGTTCTTATCACAACAATCGTAAATAAAACATTTATTATTTACTAACTGTAAGAGTTAGCCTAGCATATAAGGTGATTTAACTAGCAATAAAATAAGCAGTTAATTTATAGAATACTAATATAATATTGTCTAGCTTAGCATATAAAGTGATCTAGCTAGCATTAAAATAAACAGATAATTTTAAAAATACTTATAATATATTACTTAGGATATTAGTTGAACATAACGATTTACTAAAATTATAATATAAATTTTATTTAAATTATGAAAACTATTTATTGTATGGACAAATTATAGGAATAAAAGAATATAAAACCATTTATAAATTATCTTCTTATAGATGTGCACTACTTATCTTATGCGATAAACATATAAATGAAAAGCACATTATTTCCACTCTAAAATCGATCTCAATCTTTTTAAATTCCTCTTAGAAAAAATATTGCATTCAATCCCCTAGACGTTAAAACGTGAAAATATACAACATTATAATATTCCAATTAAAATACATGAGCAAGAAATTATGCTGTAAGTTTAGGAGAAAATAAATTGTATAGATTCAATAGATCACAAATGCGTACAACCCGAATGGGTAGTAGGACGCGGTGCTAAAGAAATCACAAAAGAAACAATCAGATTAAAATGATAAAATAAAATTTGCAGTAAAACATTTTAAAGCTAAAAGAGTGCTTCATATACTTGAAATATGTTATCATGCAGGAAACTATTTTAGAGGAATCGTGCACGATGTTTTTTATATTGAATGTTTGGTCCCTATAATATATTAAAAAATAGTTTAAGTTTAAAATCTGTAATTTAATTAACTGGAAATTATTTATAAGCTTTCTTAAACACTCAATTGATATCATTTATTTATTTAATTACTTTAAAATATAATTTGTATCCTGATAATATAAAAACTCCACACTTTCTTCTTCTACACTAGAACTGTATTTCTTTTAGAAATTGTAAATAATACCCTAGATACTAGTACTAGATTATAATCACGTATAACAATGAAGTAAATTGATTAAAAAACTTACAACCTAAATGTAACTAATAATTTGTTATATTAAAATGTATAGCCATTCATCAATAATCTTGTGGCTTGCTTAATGTAAAAAATGGTCTATTGAATTGGTTACACTCACTATATATTTGTAAACCTGGTTTAAAGATTGTCTAGTGGTTACTAATTAGTATTACAGAGAAATATCTTAAATACAGTATAGGAAACAAATACTTTAGAACATGTCATTCATTCCCCTCGGATTTCCCTGAAAAAACTTTTCTATATGTCTCATGTGCTGTTCGGAAAGCGTCTACTATGAAATTAAATGTTATAAAGGACTTACCCACGCATGGGTTGTGATTCACCATGCTAAATATTCGATCACACCGCCTCTTCATATGGTTGTTAGGACAGATGCAGCCAAACATTGGAGACAGTCTCAACTTGGTCCATGCGTCGTGACACATATCTCTGCAAACACAACCACACTCATGTGATTAACAATGATACCCTCCTAGCTCAAAATATGTGACACAAAGAAAATTCCTGTTTACAAAATATATTAGCAATATTTCTCTTATTTATTTCCAGAACATTTTTACTTTCTCTCTATCTTACAGGTAGAGAAAGTATTGTGATCGTCAAAAAAATCGAACTCGAGATTTTGATG
>CABFWB010007305.1:8966-25878 GCA_902151455.1 Timema bartmani | reverse complement strand
TCGAGATTTGCAATTAGTATAACTTTTGACTCGGAGAAGCTACGATGTTCGTTTGAGTTTAAACGTATTCACGTACAACATACGGCCGTGTCCATGACACAGCCACACCCCATTTTTTTACATTATTAATATCTCTGTAGTCTAGTGGTCAGAGTTTGATCCCCAAAACATCCAGATTTTTTTCTCTGAAGCATTGGACATGAAACGGGGTCAAGTCATCCTCGTTAAGACAATTGAGTAGATGTTTGAATAAAGAATTATCGGCTTCGGTCTAGAAAACTCATATTAACTTCCGGAGGGTTCGTTTTGCTTACCAATAATTGGCACTCTCTATCCTCTAATCTTGCCACTATCTTTGTCAACGTGTGGCTGCCGCTTGGTCTGTATAGCTTGATTGCGGACTGAAGTCATGGAGTGTTAATTATTTTATTATTTAATCTATATTTTCTTTTCTATATAAATTATTTTTCACTTGATACTTTTGTTTTAGTAAGTCAATTCAAGTGAGTACTTAAACACTGCTATCGGGCTTGTATCCAAAGAAAAAAATCAAATATATATATTATTTTATGTGTTCTAGTAAAGAAAAATATTTAAAATCACACACTTTTACATCCCGATTAAAAGTTATTTCTGCTTTGTTCGTAAATGAGCTAGACTACGGAGCAAATTTAAAATAAACCAATGGCTAATATATACCGATATACTCTCATGATTTGACATAATCGTAGTAATATTTGTAACCGTCAGAAATTATTTTTCTACGGCGTTATTACGTCATAATGTTGTATCTCGTAGCCCCGCCTACAGAAAACTTTTAATTTAATGGCAAATATATTTACTTAAGGTGTTTATTTATTGTTTGTTCTTTAATACTAATATAAGAACATATCAAAATAATTTACACGTCATATAGATCAATTTTTGAAAGATAGATTCTCGCAAGAAGATTTTCGTTTTATATTCATTTAATAGAACCATCTTATTTGTTATTAATTATTTTTAATAAATAATGACATTTTCAATTAATTATATTATCCACTAATGATTAATTAATTCATGCATTTACCACTTAATAATATTAAAGTATTTTCTTACAATATTTGGTATTATTTATGAGTAAAATGACGTTTACATCTTTCATTTTGAGGTAACATAGCTTTATTTAAGGTCTAAAGGTGATGTTACTCAAATTAGCAGTTATTCTTTTGAATAGGTTTATACCAAGGCTATGAATTAATTCGGGTTACATTCATATTCAGTGACCCGGTTATATATTTTTTAAATTAAAGGAACGTGAACGTGACATTCATTTGTTGTAATTTAAATCTAGGTAGTAAAATAAAATCTCAGAAAATAAATTTATAAAAGTCGTTTCTGTAAAGATCTTTTCTATTTAAAGAAGAAAATAAAAGTATTTGTGTAAGCCATGAGACTACGTGGCAAACTCCAATGCCTTTTTTTCCCCGTGGCATCATTAATTTCCGGGATGCAAACAAGGCCACATAATGCCATAAACACAAATGTGAGCTGAGGCGTCAAGTTTTTCTCTCACTTGAAAATGTTTCGTCAACAGATGCACCGACTTGGAAAATTTCAGAGAAACTCCTTGTTAAAGAAATGAAATGCCTTGTATACATCTAAATATTTTACTCTGTAAACTGTCTCCAGATTAACGATGTGTGTATTGTGAAAAGAGCAAACAAAATTTAGAATACAATAATCACTGGGAAACATATTCATCTTTTTTTCAAATTTTATTTTAATATTTCGTGTAAATTTATCAATGTTGAAAATAAAATATTTACAATACATTCTCAGAACTGCTCATTAAAATTTACCACATTTAAATCTATGATGAAAACGAATACATTTATAAAATACATTTTGTTATTTATCTGCAAACCAAAATATAGCACGTTATGGTAGATTGGTTGTTATTAATATAATACTGAAGCAATTATTATAAAGGACGTTCCCGTGTTAAACGGCTAAACTTTGGGAAGTGATAGTAGATCAAAAAATTAAATCAAAATATAATTAGGAGATTAGCTCGTTTTAGCTCCCTTTTCTCACAAACAGCAGAAAATGAAGTAAAAACTCGTTTTTCCGCAGAGGTCCTCGGTAATGGCTTAATATTATTTTCTAGAAGATGGATCGGTCGTGCTGGACCTGTGGCTTGGCTTCTGCATTCACCTGATTTAACGCCATTTTACTTTTTTTATGGGGAGCTCTCTAGCAAAATTTTATGAAGTGCTTGTTAATGACCTTCAATCATCACGACAAAGGATAAGGCAAGCGTGCGAAGAAACAACAGTTGTACAATGTCAGTCAACCACTCGTTCTGTCATTGACAGGTGCAATGCTTGTCTCCGGTCTGGAGGCCGTCAATTTGAACAAAATAAGTAAAATACTTTATTTAATACCTACCTCTTTTTTGTGTGTGTGTTTGCGCGAGAAGGAAGTGAAAACTAGCAAATCTCCAAAATACATTTCAAGTTTGTTTTTTGATCCACTACCACTTCCCAATGTATATCTGTCTATCCTGGGAAAATCCTGTATAGCTACCAAAAGTATATCAGAATAAAACTTTCAAAATAGCTAGCGTAGAGACAAGCCTCGATGGTTGAATGGTCTAAGACGTCATTATCATCATTGGCTGTACCACCTCTGGCAGGGAATTAGTGGTTCTAAACTTATTTGGGTTTACTGAGGGAAGATTTCTCCAAATGGTTTCCCTCTCTTCCTACAGGCAATTGCACGTTAATTTCTGCTAAATTATAGCTTACTCATCACTAACACTGTAGCATGATTAATATATATCCGTACAACCCGAATCATAGGTGAGAATAAGCCTAATTGCACTAACTAGCTCATATTTTAAATATATTTTTTGTGACTGCACTCAAGCTACCTCTAAAATGTAGCAAATCAAATTATATCAAAACATGTAGTGTAGTAACTTGTGTCGATAAATGTTCAGCTGTATTATCCTCTGCCTCACAGATGACGTCTGCTTACGGCTAGCTCTAGACAATTTTCTTTCAAAGAGTTTAATTGGAATCTGTTTCCATTTTTCTCATTGGTCAGCACGGATACAGATACAAATACCGTAGACGTGATTTTCATTTTTATATATTAAGGACTATAAGGATGTGGAGCGTATGGACTCTGTAGATAGGACTTAAGATGCATTCTTGCACAAGATATCTATTATTTTCATTGGGGTATTTGTAGCACGTATTGTATAAGCACAAGACTTACCAACTAATCAATCTAGCCTTAATATGTTTTTATGTGGATTAATCCTAAAGCTCGTCTAGTTAGGTTAAATGTTGAGGGGGAGGTAGAGAAGCGTAAGGTGTGCTCAGGGTAGTTTTTTCATAAATGGTTTTTCATTTCCTCTCCACACAAATATTAAATTCTACCTTCTTCATCCCTGCTTTACTATTTAAATAAAATAAATATATATAGCTCTGAAGGGTATATAGCCCAGAACAGCATGTCTTAGCTACTGATATATATTAGAACCTATTATGTATTAGATAGGTCTGCCTTGGGGGTGATAGCTTGAGGAGGGGACGCAGTTTGTCTATGCTGTTGTGGGGATGAGTTGTTGAAACCCCGGTCCAGAACCCCAGGGGCGCCAGGAGAGGACACTGTAATTCCCACGTTATTCTCTCATGAAGATAGCTCTCTTCCCCCTTGCTCCCCTACCGCCTCCCCTCCCCTCCCCAAGGATCTGTACGAGCAGGAGGAGACCATATACAAAGAGTATGTCTCCCTCAAAACTGTATTTGAAGAATTCTTCTTAAGTAAAAAAACCCAAAGGTTGGTTTGATGTGATCTCTATCCATCCGGAGCTAGGCATTCACTGAGCCCTTCAACTGGTTAGTGTTTCCTTCACCATCTGGTAGAAATCCTATGCAATGAGGGAGTTTAGAAAGTGTGGTGGTTCCCCGTTGCCTTCCATACTGAATTTACATGAGCGAGAGCGAAAGGGCCTACCGATTTTGTTGGGAAAGGTGTTTTCACATAACTTCCAGGGTTCTTTTATGCTTCACAATCGACCTGGGACTGATGGCTTAACTTTCCCTCCGATGGAAGCTGTTCTAAGGATATTTATTGTTCAAGAAAAATACGTTGACCTTGGATGAGTTCAAGCCCATGGGCAAGGGTCCTGAAGCGATCACATTCCTCCAATACCACCGAGGTCAACATTTGAACACTACGTTCTTTGAAATCTACGTTAAGCGTCCAAATCATTAGGTATAATGTGCCCCATGGTATTTAGTTATCACGTGCGACATAGCTGTTATGAAGGGTTGCCATAGTCCCGCCTTTTCACCAGCCAATAAAGGTATAGTACAGTTTGATTCACTCGTTCGCCGAAAATAGAAAGCAGAATCCGCTTGAGTAGCGTAGCAATTCACACGCTGCATGTTGACCCTTGATGCATTGCAACGCTAACTTAAAACAGCTGATTATCAACATATCTTCTTTTTTAGTGGATAAACTTATATTTAAGATCATTCTCCAGATGGATGTTTTCAAGTTATAACGCTGTGTCGGGGCACAATACAATACATCAATACACACGCTTTATATTAATGAGTTATTTCAAATCTCCTAACTACGGCCAATGAAGCTGTCTGCTTCCTGATAGATACACAGCGCATGCGCTATCATATTATGCATATGAGCACTGATTTGAGTTGTTTGGTTTTGAGATTTGATTATTTATCCCGTGAAAAAGATCTCAGGAGGTGTGTACAGAGTATAGATAATTTAAACTTCAGCAGAACAGCTCTCACCGGTGAGGCGGAGATATTGTGATTGAATTAGAGCTCATCACGTGAATACGTTTCTATTCTGCGCTTGTTTTTCGGCGAACATGTGAATCCACATTAAGTAGGAGGAACTCGATAATAAAAACTTCTAAAATATTAAAAATAACAAGTAATTTAGCCAACACTACAAAAAATGCCATTATATATCTCTCACTGTCAAATATTAATATACTACGTAACAAGATACACTCTGGATTCAGAACCCAAGAAATAAGATTTAGAAACGTTTTATAGTGTGAAATAAGGTTATTTATGATGGCAATCCAACAACTCCATCGTGTCTGACGCATGCTCACTGTCTCTGCATTTTCTGGGAAGGGGGTGGGGGGGATCACGTTTTGGTTTTCACCCTACTTTATCTACCTCTACCTTTCTTTCTCATGATCAAACATCATTAACCAAGCTTTTTTACTTAACTTTACTGTTACCGTAGAGAATGGACTAGTCTTTAGTTATCACGCGTCATATTAAACCAGATTATTTAACACTTCAGTTAAATCTTGACTTTGAAGGCCTAGGAAGGTCATTTTCTGGTGGAAGAGGTTTGACACGTGTTGCCCCCTATCTGCCCTTCTTTTTTTCTTCAACATGTCAGCAAGAACATTCAAGGTCAAGCGTCCACAAAATATTAAAAAAAGAAACGATTACCCGTTTATACATAATATGATTCAGTTAGGAATAACTTTTTCTGAAAGCTAAAATAATCCATAGCTAAATTCCTAAATCAACTCATATGATTTGTACCTGTCACTTATGATAGATAATACAAATAGGCCTACCTGAAAAAAAAACCTAATTAAATAGTTGTAAAAGCGTTCAACTTGAACAAATATATTTGTATTTTCGAAAACAGTTCTTCATTCTAGGATATTATTGAAATGATTTAGTACACGTGTGAACTTGTTTTAACATAAATGGAACAAAAAGAAGGAGAAAATATTTCAACTAATTAGATGCAATGAAACAGCTATTTGCTGCAATTTAAAGTCAAAGTTAAATACTTGGCCTACATTTATTATCGACATAATATTTCACTATAGCAAATATAATGAGCAATTTATTATTTAAATTTTCCGTGGTGGATTCTGGGGAAATCTAGACAACGTTTACCCTCACAGGTGGCCAAGTGGTTTAAGGCGTTTAAGTGCAATAAGAGGGTAATTTCTTCGAACGTTCGGCATTGTCGTGAATATCTGTAGTACATATCACTTACTAGAACTGTCCCAGAACTGTTGCATGAATGGTGACATCGCAGCTTACAGATTGTATTTCGTTTTAGTTTTGGTCATTTGGAAATTAAAACATTTTAATATATCTCTTCTAACCATAACCCCCTTTCAACTCCCTGTCTTTCCCTTAAAAAAACTACAAAATTCCAAACTGAAAAGGGGTGACAAAACACACTCCTAATAAACCAGGACCTAAACTCCCCCACTTTTCGTCGCCCGTTCGAAGGGTATAAGCCCTTTAGAACCGCAACAATTCATACTTAGTTACCTATCTGACCACACACATACATACCCCCCTCTATATAGACATCATTCCTTTCAGATATCTGTATCGATCGTAGGACAGTTTATCACGCAACTGACCGTGACAAAAATAGAGGAAGGACAAAAAAATATAAAATTAAAAGAGTTATGGGTGAGTTGTCGAAACGTGTTTTATTGTACTTTGGGTCAGACTGAAGTTCATACCCCATTTTACAGAGCACCTGTTTCCGCACCGTTGTTCTTTTATGCATTTTGTCGGATAATGATGGATATATATCGGTAATAAGTTAATTTACTACCTTTTTTTTTATTTCATTAGAGAGGTGGCACTAAACTATTATACAAAAATTGAAAATATATACCTATTCTCAAATAAAGTAAATGTGTATAGCCTGGACGGAAAGTAAGATGCAGAGCATAAAAAGATCCATTAATAGATTGGGTTTTGAACGTAATAATTAATTTCTATTTATATAACTCGCATCCCTCGTCATAAAAAAAAATTAAAGTTCCGAGGGTTTGGGAGTAAGATACGTATGGGAGATAGGTAGAAGAGGGGTGGAAGAATTTTTTTTCTCTTTATAATAGGCATGTATTAGTGACTGACTGGTGCACCCGTTTTTCTCACAGGTAATCTATATAGTAGCTTTGTTATTTTTACTGAATAAATTAACCACATGTTATAGTAACCAAATTTAAATTATGTATGAATCCTTTATTGGTTTAAATTGTGACATAAAATGCAAAATGAAAGCAGGCTAACCAATACACAATGTCAAACTAGACATAATCTGAAGATGTTTTAAAAGCTTACATTGTTTTGGAAATTAAGTTATAACTTCTCTACTTTGAACACTTGCCTGTAGGTGCTAATAAAAAAGAAATAAGAGTGTCGCAGCATAAATCATTAGTTATTAGGGTTGTAATTAAGACAAATCAAAAGTATTTTAGCATTCTTTTTACCAAGTTTATCCCCTTTAAACTTCTTAACAATTTAACTATTTTTACCCACTTTACACATTTGATCCTTTTTGTACTTTTTACACCTTATTAAAATTGTATTCTCCTTAGGTTAAGAAAACTGAGATTAACCGCTGGAGGGCTCGTTGTGCTGACCAAATAACACCCTTTATCCGCAACTGTTCGCACTATCATCGCTAACTTTGGTGGCTGGTTGGGCAATAGGCCTTTAGCTTCCTTGCAGGCTTCCACCATTGATTATTTTTACCTAAGGAAGTAAACTTTCTAACCATACTAACCATATTTGCTCAGCTGTGCCCTTTTTACATTTTTTCAATTTTTTCCATTGTGGTCTAGTTTCCCTTTTTGATTAGAACTACTTTTTCCATTTCTAGAGTTTTTGCCCTTCTTACCCCATTTTACATTAACTACCTGGCCTAACACCGGATATATATTTTAGGAAAAAAAGAATAAAAAGTTGTAAAAAGTTATGAAAAATGGGTATAAAAAGTGTAGGGCAGGCATGTAAAACACGCGTTCTCTCCTCTGACCTTTAAAAAAATAAAATTTATGAAAATAAATAAATATTTGCAACTGGAATTTTAGAATGTTGACCTTTCACAGTCGCCGCACATGCAAACTTCATTCAGAGGCGTTTACAGTTTGGAAAACTATTGATAAGTCCTATCTGCTTTATTGTAATGAAAAACCGGCGTCCCTTTGGGGCAACAGGCTTATTTCCGTATACACAGATAAGTCACCATCACACGTAGCGAAGTAGTGGCTCTGTAGCAATTACAACTTATAAAAACATGATAGCAATCAACCCTGGATCTGCCACTGGCCGCATACTCTAACACCATATTACTATCTGCTGATATTTTGTCACTGAGAAAATCGCGGTACCCGTTTTAAAGAGTGTGCAGTTATCTCAGTCCCCGCTAATTTTTATATCGTTATCACAGTGATAAAATCACCATACGATCAGCATCTATGAGGAGAATATTGTAGTGAGTGAGTTTAGTGTTTTATTTGTCTTTAGTTAAGCGGGTATACAATAAACATTATGTTGAGGTCTAATACCAGTATGAATAAAAAAAATCTAGTGAAGAATAAAATTGTAGTTTTAAAAAGAAATTGAAGTAAAGAGTCAAATATGATGCCTGATATGTAAAAATCCTATTGAAGTTTGTAAGTAGTACCATCTTTTACGGCACTCTGATACAAATCACAAATCAAAAAATAGCCAATATGTTGCGATTATTCGTGAAAAGTAGTTGGTAAAATATAAATCAATTAATTATAAACAAAAAAATTAGTTTATCAAACCTGTTGCAGATGGTTCAGCTGCTGTAAAAGATATCTGTCTAGTAACACATTTAATCGCAAGTAAATCCAAACCATTTAGTTAAGGATAATTTATTCATGACTTCTTGACATTAACAGTGGAAGTGTTGTGTTCAGAACAAAAAACAAAATTTAAAAGTAAAATTTAAGTCTAAATACTGTGTCTAGTAGAATCGATGAAATAGCTGATACTTTAAGAGACCAGCATAGTTTATCAGTGTCAAAAATTGAGGCCTAGTCTATTGCAATTGACGAAAGTACAGACATTCGGTATAACTCTGTGTTGGTAGGTAAAGGTAAAATGATCAGCCTCTATCCTCAGTTTTGAAAGTTACATCAGCTCAAGAAAATATATCTAACTATGATAATTTGTTATCTGGAAAATTATACCATAGATCCACTAAAATATAATAAGGTACGATATGTAATAATAATAGACTATTATTTTTATGCCTATTTTCATTTTTTATATTTTTATGTATAATCACAGCGAAACAACAAAAAAAAATTGGTGCTTTGGAATTTAGAGCTATTCTTGGGTGTATTTGACCCACTGATTCCATTTTTGGAATCAGTGGGTCAAATACACCCAAGCTATAGCAGTTTTAGAGATACAGCATATCCACTTTATATGCAAATGTGTGTTCTATGCAGTACGTCTACAATCATTTTCATACTATTAATCCCCGATATCTGTATGTGATATTACAATTTATGATTGTAGCGTCAGGGACTATTAAAGAAGAGAATATAATGTGATTTTATTATATTTCCAGCTTGAGTAGACACCATAGCTTCCTCACTAAGAAGCTGCTTGAAACGTCCAGATGTATTTTGCTACATTTGTGGCGAGTACACCATGAGATAAAGTAGGAAACTTAGTTCAGAATTTGTGAGTAGAGCATATATTTATTATTTTGGTGTCCAGCTTGGAGACCAAGATAAGTTGTGGGCACCACATATTGCATGCAAAACGTGCACGGAGCATCTGCGGCAGTGGACAAATAGAAAGAGGAGCTGCTTGAATTTTGGGGTACCAATGGTTTGGAGTGAATCTAAAAACCACCATGATCCACACTCAGATGAGGTACCTATTCCATCTTTCCACCAACTACAAGAGCTCCGAGAGGGTTAATAAATATGTCTGATGATGAAATACAAGATAACAGAAGTGTGGAAAGTGACAGTGATTTTGCCGGAACTTTAAGTTTTCAACTTTTTAACCATCATGAACCGAGTGACCTCATCAGGGATCTGAACCTGTCAAAGGAATCTTCTGAATTGCTAGCCTCCAAGTTGAATGAAAAGAATTTACATCATCTGAGAACCAACATTATGTTTTATCGTATTAGAGAAAAGTATTTGCTACCCTTCTTCTCTACGGAAAACAATCTAGTGTTCTGCAATAATATCAGAGTCCTTCTTATGAAAATGGGTTTGCCAGAATCTATGGTAAATGCATGCCGCCTTTTCATTGATAGCTCCAAGCGGAGTTTAAAATGTGCTATTTTACAGAATGGCAACATATATGTCTCAATTCCTATTAGTCATTCTACCAGTATGAAAGATAATTACGAAAAAATCTCACTAGTCTTGGAAAAGATAAAATATCAAGAACATCAATGTGTGATTTATGTAGACCTAAAGATGGTGAACTTTCTTCTTGGTCAGCAAAGTGGCTTCACAAAATATTCTTGCTTTTTATGTCTTTGGGACAGAAGACACAAACATGACCACTGGATAAGAAAAGAGTGGCCTTTGAGAAAAGAGATGGCAGTTGGAGAACAAAATGTCACAAATGAACCTCTGGTTGACAGAACCCAAATTATCCTGCCACCATTACATATAAAACTTGAACTGATGAAGCAATTTGTGAAGGCTTTGAATAAAGATGGTTTGTGCTTTCTCTATTTATCAAGTTAATTCCCTGGACTGAGTATGGAAAAACAGAAATCAGGGATTTTTGATGTTCCCCAGATAAGACAGCTAATAAGGGATTCACATTTCATAGATTTAATGAACCATATTTAGTCTTGTGCCTGATATTCGTTTGTTATAGTTATCAATAACTTTCTTTGCAATCATAAGGCAGGCAACTATTCCGAATTAGTAGAGGATATGCTCTCAAATTTTAATAAGCTTGGATGTAATATGAGTATCAAGGTCCACTACCTACACAGCCACTTAGATTGTTTTCCAGAAATCCTTGGTGACGAGCAAGGAGAAAGATTTCACCAGGACATAAAAACTATGGAAGACAGGTACCAAGCAAGGCGGGACACCCACATGATGGCAAATTACTGCTGGAAACTTCAGCGGGACTGTTCCGGTAGATCTCACTCTAGAAAGTCTTATAAAAGAAAATTTGTATGTGTTGAATGACTGATAAAAAATGTTTTATATTGATCTTTGTTTGAAATAAGTGGATTTAGTAATATGTGGTTGTTTTAATAGTATGTAATATTAATAGCATAAAAATATCTGATATGATTAATTGTCTGATAAATAAATAGTTTCAAATGTTTTTAAGTTGAAATAAACTGAGATAATAATATGTGGTTGTATTAATAGTACAATATGTAGTATTAATAGCAGCAATATTTGTCAAAATCATATCAAAATAGCAGATCATGCGATTAAGGATCTCAAATGTTGACGAACGACAAATGAGAATCGGCATATAGGGCGACTATGCCGTATCTCCAATACTATAGCTGGTAGGGTAAAACTGATGCCATTTTTGGAATCATCGGGTCAAATATACCAGAGAATAGGTCTAACTTGTAGGGCACCAAAATGTGTGTTGGTCAGTTTAATTATTTATGAATATAATATATAATGCAACCTCTTCTTTATAAACAAATGTTTATTTTGGAATATTTTTAATTTTAAGTATTTTATGTAAATTTACGTGTTTAATAATATCGGGGAAAAGACAGTAATATACATAAAAAATAATTCTAAAAAAGTCTTATTTTACTTATCTATCTATACATGCGACCCCCAAACATAATGCAGATTTTCTTTGGCGGCTCGCATTACAAAATGAGTTTGACATGCCTTGTGTAGAAAAGGTGTAGCCGTAGGATAGAAGGGGGTTAGGATTAAAATGAGTTTAAATGTTTTCAGGTAAAAAAGTAATAATAAATAAAATACCTTTATTAGAAATAAATCACAACATTTTATAAATTAATATATCATAGCGACACGAGAAGAAGAATTTATTATAGATACCAAACTCTTTTAGTTTGCTCGCCATGGCAACCAAACTTTCATAGCAGCCATCAAAATACATTATAAAATTGTATGAAATGTAGTAGTAAGTCTTTCTCAGTTAATCATTCTTTCAATTTTTAATTAATTAAAAGAATTTTAATAAAAATTTCAAAATTCTGGCTATGCTGTGCACATGTTCGTGCACAGAACTAATCATTTTTAAATTTCAGCCCTCCGTATCCGCTAGATATCACGCAACGTTCATGAAAGACATATAATTATTTCTATCATTAATATGAATATATTAAAGCAATGCTTACAAAAAAATTTCATATCAAGAACTATTTTTAGAAGGATAAAATTTCGCGACCCGCCTACCTTGAATGCACATAAGAGGAAAGAAAGGGTATTTCTTAATTCAACTATTTTTTAAACTACTATTTTTATTTTTTTATTTTTTTTATTATTTTATATTTTCAAATAATTACAAAATTTTCACATTTTATAAACGTTTCGCGACTCACAAAGAACTGTCTCGTGACCCATAGTTTGAAAGCACTGTTTTAAAGTGTATTCAATTGTATGGTTGAAATAATTTTAAAATATTTATTTCAACTTAGTGACAGTTAACATAAAGTGCTATTGTAAATTTTAAAGCAGACCAATATATCCCTCTAGATATTGGATTTTTTTAGCAACAATAGCAATATTTATATTTAATGACAAAGCTTTACAAATCAACAACCCCTTTTAAATAAAAGCAAATAATTGCAATATTATTTTGAAATTCAACATATTTTCATCCCTTTAATACTGCATTTATATTCAGAGGATGGGGAAGTATAAGCATTTATGTGCTTGGCATGCGAAATGTAAATAGAGCAGTTAGGAATTTATCCAATATTATTCCGTATTATTATACCACAAATTGATAATCAAGTGGCACTTAGAAATGATTTAATACCCTATATCACATTATTTTTCAAATGTATATTAGTCTCGTTCAGTCTAATTTACTGGTTTTGGCTAGGTCTGGGTTCAGATCTAATCCGGGAGTAGAGAGGATTTTGCTTTTATAAATAGCTTCCCTCTTTTCATCCCCACGAAGGTGATTGCGTTTTTCTTGAGAAATGTTTTCCTTATCCTTACTTTCTTCTTTTATAGACAAGCATCATAATGTTGGTTTGATGTGATTTCTCTGCATCAGGAGATGGACTTGCACTCAGAGCTTCAGCTAGTTAGTGCTGCCCGCACCATCTGGTATAAATCCCGCGTACTAAGGGAATTTAGGAGTGTGGTAATTCCTCGTTGCCTTCCACATTTAATTTTTATGAAAATGTGAGAAAGATTCTACCCAACTTAGCCGGAAAAAAAATATTTTCACGTACTTTGCAAGGTTCTCTTACATACCACAACCAACATGAACCCGACGTAACGACTTTACTTTCCCTCCGAAGAAAGTTGTGCTACGGATTTTTATCGCTTGGTTGGATTTGAACCCCAATAATACCGAGGTTGACATCCTTACTCTATTAGTGTAAATATAAGGATGGTAAAAACAGATGGTAAGGCTTATGTTGTGATTACAGGGCTGCCGCTATTTTCTTAAGGGCCTTGGCCCTGTCGAGTACAAGTCTAAAACCTATTTGTGGGATGGTGGTTGGGAGGGTGAAGGGCGTGGCGTGGCATACCAACCAACCAAAGTATTTTTTCCCGCCAACAAGAACAGATGGAGCAGGGAAACCGTAGATGGTGCTAGCTACCGGACAGGTCTTGCGGGAAAATCATACGTTTGAAAATATCAGTTTTATCGAGAACGAGTGAATTTTTTATGTTAATTTTCTCAACACCCCTACTAAGATAATGTATCGATGTTTATTAATTGTTATTTTTTTCTTATTTGCTATTATGAAACCGGTAGTTTTCTATTGAATAATGTCAATTTTATCGATATTTGATTATTGTTAAAATTATTGAGGAGGTGTGTCTATAAAAAGTACAACCGAACTTCACTAAAAGTTGAGTTTTATTGTATAAATAATCTTAAACGTTCCTTAATAAATATTTAAATGTTTTTTTTTTAAAGTTCAACTTAATCAACATGCTTCTATTCTTTAACCAACCATTTCCGAAAAGAAAATGGCAAAACAATCAAAATTCTTGACCATAACCGTTTTTCACCATAGTTCTGCATTTACACGCCAAATCAAAAGGGCCAATAGCCTTAATGTAAAATTCCCTGTTATTTCTTGGTTTTTTCAGACATAAGAAATTCCCATAGTTTTCCCGTTTTTCCAGGTCTTTGACAACGCTGGATTATAGGGGAGAGAAAGGGAATGGAAGTATATGTTATTTCATATTTTCATACATTTAAAAGTGATATATTTGCTATGTGTCAATGTTTTCTTCATAAACGTTATATCAATGATAAAAAAGTATCTAAATTTCATATAAAACTATCCTATCAAAGTAATACATACATTCCCATTTAAAATAGATGCGTAGCATAAATGCGCGCTATATTTTATCTACATGAATACACAATAAAATTTAGATCATTCATATTCCACAGATTGGATTTCTCGGCTCGTTAACTATGTATTTGAATCATTGGACATGCGAAATCAAGTTTATTAACCAATTTAATGGTTGAGTGCGTTTTGAGATGTGGAGAGAAATACTTTACCCTCCCCCTTACCTCTTTCCAGCATTTCCCAACAGCTCCCTTTCCATCCACTCCACCCACCTCATGTAACCCCCTTTTGTCTGGAAGCCGGTACGATAAAATGTTCGTTTACAGCCATATTTCGAACTCCTCCTACACACCAACGCTTGCATTTATAAATACGCGGTAAAAATATAACACCACTAGCAGTGTTTAGTGTTTGCAAAAATAACAGTCGTTTAGCTTTAATATTGCTATTATTTTTTGTTTTGATCACAAAAACGTGGTAGCGCGCAGTTTTTATGAAGTTGATAACACAACCAGATATTACCTAACAGTTGGGTTGGTTCTGTTAGAAGTCCGACAGGTTTTGACTTTCGGGATAGCTAGGCTTCGATCTTTAGCAAGATGCTCTAGATTAACCCAACAGTCCATGTTTCCAGCCTATCCCTAGCCAATAGTTAGTTGATTACTTAAAAGCAAATATAATCCCTATCTATATACATTAATGTATCCATCTCTCATAACCAGTACAATAAAGTTTACTAGTCAACGGAAAAAATGTCTAGGTCTGTATTAAACATATTAGGAGAGCCCTTTAATGGAGTGCTGAAACACGTTGCTAATCATGTAATATTTGTTACTTTGAAATAAGGCTATCAGCAAATTAGAAGTGAAATAAATAAACATGTCATTGTGGAATTACGTTAAAAGTTTTATGATTTTAAAAAGATCATCAAAAGGTAGAATTAGTTCATTTCTACGTGTTTTGATATCAAACAGAGGCAGATCCATGAGTTTCTTGAGTGTAGGGGAATGGGGTTTGAGGGGCGGGCACTCTACTATTTTTTTATGTGTAAGTTTATTAACTTTAACAATTTATGGAAGTATATTTACATTTTAAGCAAATTATTTAGTTAATTAATCGTTTATCTTTAGTAAAAAAATGCACTTATTAATGATAGATATTTTTAAAAACAATGCATACAAATTCTTTGTTTATTTATGTTTTTTGTTAATTTTTGTTAATTTAGTAATGTGTAGAAAATGTTAATAAATCATTGACAGTGATTGACACAAGAAGAAACTAGCTGGTGAGATATTAATTGACAGTAACCTACAGCCAATAGTGACTATAACATAGTTTAAATCGGTTTAATTTTTAAATTATTATTGTTAAAATAAACTTTAGGAATTTTGGAGGGGGCAGGGTTGGGTCCCCCGCCACTACCCTCTGGATCTTCTCCTGATATCTAGTGAATTTTATTAGATATAAAACTAAAATTAAACGCATTTTAAATTGGGAATCAAAAAAATATTCTAAAATAAACGAGTTTCATATTAGTAGTTATAAACATTCAAGACTGACATTCTCATCAGAATTACTACATTGAGAGGAGATTTACCTTCTAGTGGGCCCTTAACCACTCAGGGGTATGAATTAGGAGGGTATCTTAGAGTAATTATACCCACATTAGCAGAGAGAGAAATCGGTAAAACTACACAGATATTAATTTTGATATGAGAAAAACTACCCTACCACACCTTACGAAGATTCGGGCTTTGAACTCCATATTACCGGAAATTTGGTCTACTGTGAGAATGACAATTTGCCCAGTGTAGCAGCCTGTGGAGTTTAATGTAATGTAATATTAATAAATCATACACGCATTGCATATATGAATTAAGATATGTATTCATATATCCATTAATCTTTCCAGCCTGTGGCCTGAGTCAATTTTTTTCTAAGCAATATATTTTCCACTACCGGATCGCTAGACCCGTCGTACCTTCATGTGCCTTAGCTAGCCTAAAACTAGGACAGGCACAACATCCAGTCCCCAGCCGTTAATTCATCACTGTGAAAGAGTAAACGCACATTGCACCAATGATAAATATTCCGGCCATCCCGGGAATCGAATCCGGGACCCTTAGGTCGATAGACAGACACGCTATCAACTGAGCTAAGGCGTTGAATGATTATGATATATGCTTAAAATATAATTAAAACTCTTATGTTTAGTGAGCATTAATGAACTTTAACCTCTCACATTTTAACTCATAATTCACACGAACGACCTCAAGCTAAACAGTTTTCCAATAGTAATATATAAAGGATTTCAAAACCACTTATGGAATACCTCTGTCTTCCATCTTCGCTATCGTCAATACGAATATCTCTTTCTACAGTGTATAAACACAACCGAAGAAAATAAGTGAAAATACTCTCTTACTCAAGTTTGGGGCTCTTAAACTTTAGTGAATGTAATTACTAGAGTTTGTGATTAATGATTCTCATGAGAGGTAATTAGACGTCACCCCCTCTCCCCCTTCTCCAAACCTCCTCCTACACACTATCTGCTTCTATTACATGCTAACCT
>CABFWB010007304.1:0-17901 GCA_902151455.1 Timema bartmani | reverse complement strand
AGGATTCTGGTACGAGATAAAGCCTTATAAGCGAGCTTCCTTCAAAAATCATCGTATATATTAGGCTACTTCAACTTATTTAAAGAAAAAACGAACCAGTTTTGAACTTTTATATGCTCTTTAAAGCTTTAACTAACATATTTATTTAATTTAACCATTCACACATTGATGTATCTCATATATTCAATCAAATTAATGAACGATGTCAAATTGCCACATTGCCTTGTATGGGTGTAAGAGAGAAAGATATACCAGAAAATTTTCTTCTCTCCTACACAATGGTATGCAGACGACAGCACGAAAATTTCAGCCACAGATGTCCATCCAGTTATATTATAGAGATCAATGGTGTAGAGCAGCGGTTCCCAAAGTGTGCTCCGCAAAGCATCTCTAAGTGCTCCGCGAATAGATTGGAAATAAAAATAAACAAAATTTGACAAAATATCAAAACTGTTAATTTGTGTGTCCACGAACTGTGTATAGGTAAGTATTGGGTAGAAATTATTCAGAGACTGCACGCGGCGAAACCAGACAGAGAGACTAGAGGGTGCCAGTTAACCCCATCTCTGTGAGAACCTCGCCGCATTTTCAGATACGATTGTTAGCTTCGACACCTTCCCAGAATTTTCTGGGAAGTTTCTATTGAATATTAAAAACTCGTGTTTCTTCGCACCTTCAGTCAATATACAGTAGAGAGTCGAAACAAATCAAGTCGCATGGCAATATTATTATATTATTTGAATGTCGGAAAAGCCAACCTGGCATCGGAGCAGTATGAGTGCTTGAACTATTTGATATCAGATTCTGAGGTAAAAGAGAATTTTTCAACTAAGAAGTCACTATCTGAATTTTGATGTCAGCTACGTGAAGAATAATCCTCCCATTTGCAATAATTTAGTTATGTGGATCAGAATTATCCGCCTATGTGGCTACTAAAACAAAAGATCCCGGCTCAATGCAGAGCCAGATATTAAGTTGGAGCTGTCCCAAATTCCACCAGATAAAGCCACATCGTGCAAATCAAAACACAGCAGTACCATCTCACTCATTGGAAATTAAATTCGTCGCGGTCTATATTTTATCGTGTTTTTTTTAATGCCAAGTGACTTTTTTTTTTGCAGACATAAAAATGGTTTTAACACTATTTGTGTGGGTAACATATTGTGGATTTACAATACCTACTTTTAATTCGTTATCAAATGTGTTGATTTAGGTTAATTTATGTTTTTTGTTGTTGCTTTGCGTTTATGTAGTTAAATTCCTTATTTCTCTAAAATTAAGGGAGAAAATAACATTTATAATGAAATAAAACTTGATGTTTAACATGCTCAAATGCTTAAACACTCGTTTCCATCGTGGATACTGCTGTAATTCGGTTTAGTATCCATCTCTGTAGAGGCTATGTGAAAATATCGCCGCCCTTATACCAAATACACTTATGTGCAAAATTATTGTTTTGAGAAAACGATATTTAAAGTTACAATTTACAATGGGAAAATTAAGTTTAGATCAAAATTTAAGCTATTTAGAAATCTAAAAATAATTCGTGCTTTTATTATACGATAATATATCGACTAACAACTTCAAAAATGCAGTTAGGTAAATATAGCAAAAAATGCATGTTCATATCTTTAGCATCAAGGCGACTTTAGTGCTCCGTGACAAATTTCTCTCCTGAAAAGTGTTCCACGATTCAAAAAGTTTGGGAACCGCTGGTGTAGAGAGATAATAACGTGGAAATTTCCATTATATCTGCTAAGAAGGCGTGTCACGTTCAAAAACACTAGCACTGGCCTCAGTTTGTCTAGAACCTCGCTGTGAGTAGGATGGGCCATGTGTATGGTAAGTAAATACGATACACTATTCCTGTAGCGTAGTTATACACGTTACACAATGAATAAAATACAATCAATTCACTTAAGACTTTATTCACTACGTTTAATTATAGACCATTGTATTATTTTAGATGAATTTTACACTGTACGCTCTGTACTATTTACTATTAGCTATAAACCTAGCCATACTATTAGATGCTAATAATTTAAACTTTACTAAAGGTTTTCACCATGCATTTACACTACTGCTATTAACGGCTAAGTTCAGTGGCCATTTCAAATAACCCCAAACAGTACAACTTCATATATATTTATGTACATTAATGAATAGTGAGTAAAATACTTGTTTCCTTAACCTTTAAACAATGTTTTTTTTAGAAATATATTCTTTACTTCAAATATACTTCTAAATAAAACGTCTTGGAATAAATCTCACTGTATGATTACCTAAATGATCTATCTATTAAACTAACCTTGCTTTTAAACATTATAGTGTTTTGACTTTGATTTATCTGACCACACTGACTGACAATTTGTTATTTATTTCGTCTGCTGGAATATAGAATCAATCGATCGAGGTGATTATGATTATGGTTGTTTAAAGGACATCAACATTTACTTTTAAAAAATGGCTCAAAGTGTATCGAAAGTGCTACTAGGGTTCGAAGATGATGCAATCACAGATAAACACAAACCTTATCTTTCTTTTACAACTAATAAAATAGGCGGAACTCCTGTAAGTACTTATTGACTCTTAGAATACCCTTAGTTGGGGTATAAGACACATATAATCATTTCGCCCTACTGACACTTTTTTTAATGTCATACTATAATTAATAGATTATTTTTAATCATAAATACACACAATAATAATAAATTTCTGTAATAATACCTTTAGTTAATGCATATAAAAATTGTATAGACCTATAATAAGAAGAATTAAACCCATTTAAACCATAAAAGGATGTAAATATTTAAACTATTGTTAGGCTACAGTGTGAGGCAAGGGCGGAATTCTTTATTTTATCCCTCTGTCAAATGAGAAATTTAATGTTTTCTAGCACGTGTACATACACAACATACAACTTAAGCAAGTTTCTGATTGTAACAAAACAAAATGAGAAAAAATTCTATATCAGTACAAATATTCTTAGAAAACTCAGCTAATTGCTATTTTTTAATCATGCTGTTATAGATACTAAAAAAAATATTTACTCACACATGAGAGGTTAGGTTAATTTCAATTGGGTTTATGTTTAAACATTAAAAATACTTTGCACCAAAAAATATAATCATGTGCTAAAATGTTTCTTACGCAGAATATATGTTAGTAGATGTAAAAGATTGTTTGTGTTTGGATAACACAAATTTTGTTAACCATTTTCAAGGAATTTATTTGTTGCGAAAGAGAGCGAAGTGTGGTCACTGCAAGATATTACTATGCATTAATTGGCTCTCTAATATATTATGTAAAGCTTTAATCCTGCAATTTTAGCTCTAAAATGATCAATTTTTAAAAAATAAGTTACTGTATTGTGCTCTAGACCCATAAAAGCTATAAACTTTGCATGGAGAAGCCCTACCACAACGGTATTAAAACTAGGTAATCCAAAATCTTATACAACTTTTTTTTATCTGATATGTATTAGGCCCTCCATTTTTATAGAACCATTTTTATACTTTAGTTTATTTGCCTCTAGTGTTTAATTTATTTAAAGAGTTAGTACCGGGCTTACTAAACTTTTTAGACAGAAGGAGCCCTTACACCATAAAATAAATATATGTTGAGCTCACATAAAAAATTAAAGCAATATTAATTAGCAATCAATAACGACAGTTAAATTTTACAAGTACAAGACTATTGGAAAAGTCACATATTCTGACTTAGCCTTTGGGAAATGTTCTTTATTCAGATTTGAAAACATAACCAATCCTAACTACTCATGATATTTTATATTGTGAGAATCAAATAAAGAATATTCTAAAATTTCCTCACGAAGCCCGAGGTAACTATTGCGTAGCCCAAGGGATCTGCGGATCACAGTTTAAAAAATGCTGAACATAGTCCTACAATTTTAAAATAATTGTATTCATTGATATGTATAGGCCCTAATATATTATTTCCTTTGTCGTATTTAAATAAAACTTAATAATTATAAACATTTATTTTAAAATTTAGACCTATTACAAAAGTTATTAGATCTGTTACCGAATGTATTAATGCCACTTTATAGGTTAGACAGATTAAATATATTTATTTATTAATAATTACATGTATAAAGGTATACTTAGAGATAGGGTAAAATAGCATTAATTTTCAGTTTTTTAACATTAATTATTGGAAATTTAGCGTTTTGTGGCATAATTTAGCATTTTGTAGCAAAATAGGTAAAAATGTTTTTCGTCAATGTTTTTAGGGCCTATACAAAGGATTTATGACAAAAGAAACGACTAACTGAATGTGGCGATTAGCCGGATGGGCTGTGGAAGGCACAGGATGCAAGTAAAACCCGAGCTGAAGCACATAGACGACTGAAACTCAATGATTTTTTAATCACTTATTTCCGCTGAAAAACATCGTTTTATAGAAATTCTCAGCATTTTATTTAAATGCACAGCATTTTCAGGGAATTCGTGTCTATTTCGCTAAATAGAATAATTTAGCTAAAATACTCTCAAAATCACGTTTTTCGCGTTAATTCGTGAAATAAAAATCGCTTTAAACACTTTCAAATGCCATGAAACGCAAAGAAAACTTATAAATACCCTATTTTCAACCCTTTTTTTTTTCTTTTCGCGTTTTTCGCAATAGCGAATTTACCCTATCTCTAGGTATACTGCATTCACGGTAGGAATTACTCTCTGAAATGTCTTTTTTCCTACCAAAATCCTACTATATAATAGCTTTCTGGTAGGGGAAAAGGCCTTTCAGAAAACAATTCCTACGCTGAACAGACTTTAGGGCTACCTATGAAATAATTTTAGCCCCAAACTAATTTTTTTTTTTAATTTTTATTCTCACTACCTGTTCAGGTTATATGCTTAAGTGTTAATTACGCTAATGAATTAGGAATTGGGAAGGTTGAATTTAGAGGAAGTGAACCCGCACTTGTGTGGAGGGAGAGTGGAAAACCATTTAGGAAGAAAAAAGTTCACCCGACCAAGATTCAAACCTCAATCTCCCTGTCCTCGGCAGTCTGGCTCGGCACGAAACTAGCGTGTTGGCCAACTATGCCACCGGGGTGGTTAACTACTAAGTTAAGTAAGTTTCTTACTAGAGGGCCTGCAGGATTCTATAAACTGAACAAAGACACAACTTAAAAGGATTTATGAAATTAAATGCCCCTAAAATACTAAATGTATATTTAAATACCGATAGGCCTTTTTTTGAGGGGGGGGGAGGACAAACAGGCTTATTTCAAAAGGTACACATTAGAGTATGATGACATTAATTGATTAGGCCTATGAATGCTTTTTGGTATGGCATTCTTAAATGAGTAAATGTAAAATAGGACAACTCCAATATTGAGTACAGTACATACTGTATTAGATTTGCGAGTTCGGACTGTATTCACTTGTGTTTTTTTAAAGATCTTAAACACACACTCTTCAGGGGAACTATTGTCATCATTATCAGGTTAGATAAAAATGTAAAGCTGACAGATGTCAATCGTATTAAAAACTTGCAATGAGATCAAAAATAAAAGTAATAAGACCTTCTTTAAAAAAGTTAGTCTAAAGCATATTTCCAATCTGGCATTATACTTTGTTTTCTCGAGTATTTTTGTTGGTTTCGGCTACTGGCTTACTAAGCCTGTCGTGGTCTACACGTGAGTAGTGGGGCTGCCACTTATAGGTCCTCAGGTAGACCTTCTCTTGATGGTAACTTTCCCTAACTGAGGCTCTGGGTGCTGATGATAGATAACTCACCAACCCTCACAATCCCAGCCCACCAAGCTGGGAGCCAACTAGCCAGACCCTGTTCCAAGCTTGTTGGTTTTGGCCCTGACCAGTCCCCTGTCTCTCATCTGCACCTGACCTGGTTTCTGCTGGGGTTCAACCCAACTTTCACCAGGTTACTCAGATCCTGAGGTGCATCACTTGACGATGAGATCAGGAATGAGTAGGAGAGGCTATGTGGAACCCACTAGGTAGGTTCCTTGCATAGTTGATAGTAGAGGAAGCAAGACTGAGATGGAATGAGCATGTAATAAGAATGGAAAAAGAGAGGATGCCAAAGAAAATGTTGGAAATGAAGTACCATATGTAGGAAAAAGACCGCAAGGGAGGCCAAGAAAGAGATAGGAGGAGCAGATAACAGAAAGTGTGCAAGGGAGAGGAGAAGAATGGTGGAAAGATAGAGGAAGATGGAGGCAATTTACCAAACTTACCCGGCCACAGGCTGTAAACAGATGATGATGATGATGATGATGATTAGTCTAAAGCATAGCTATTAAACCATACCTAGGGATCTTTTGCTAAAGTAATATTTATAAACTATTATTTTCAAAGGATTGGCCTGAAAACGCTAACGTCCCAACTCCTGTTTGTCGGCTATGTGGTCTTGCGCTGCCCTTGGTGTGTCAGCTGTATGCTCCATTGGAACAATCTACCTATCACAGGACACTCTACATCTTTGCTTGTATCAACCCTAACTGTTGGAACTTGGACGACAGGTGACTAGAACTGTCAGGTTTGACAACACAGCTTCTTGTTCAGGGGGTGGGATTACCTATGAGGTGTGGGGGCACTAAAAGGGGTGATTTTAAACTCCTGCTAAGTGAGGAAAACTCTTTATCACTTAATCAAACCCATCCATAACATTAAGCATGTACTGAACAGTGAAGTAGTTAATAGATGTGCCAACAGTGGCGCAGGAACATTTTTATTTGGGGGGGTGAAAATAATCATGTGCTTTTATAGGGGATAACATTTTTTAGATTAAAAAAAGACCAGGGAAATGTAATACAGCTGTCCCTCGCACTACGCGAGTGATTGGTTTTGATAATCGCCTAACACGAAAACACGTAAAGGGAATTGATTTTGCCATGGGTGAGATAGGGATTACTCCAAAGGAAAAAAGTAAATAAAAACCTAAAACTTGTAAATGAATACAATTTTTATTAATTTACATAACTAGTAGGCCTACAATACTCTAGGTAGCCTACTCCTTTTGTCAATCTTCAATCCCCTGACATTTGTAAACAAATGACATTTTTAATAAATTTATCTAATTAATACAACACTACAGGTGCACTTATTGTTAATCTTCAATTGCATGATAAATTAACTGGATCTGGCAAATCTGGATTATCTCTCTCTTGCGCTCTTGACAGCCCTTGGACTGTAGGCTCTTGCTCTCTTGAAGACCCTGGGATTGTAAGCTTTTGCTCTCTTGAAGACCTTGGGACGGTAGGCTCTTGCTCTCTGGAAGGCCCTGGGATGGTAAGCTCTTGCTCTCTTGAAGGCTCTTGCCATACATATCTTGCTGTCGTGAAGACCCTGGGTCATTAGACTGAAGATATTCAACTATTTTTGATGAAATGGTCAAGACTCAGCTGATGGGCATCATTATTCCTCTCTCTAAAGTGCTTTGTAGCAAACCAAATAACTCAAACTTTCTGGCAACTTTGGCACTTATATCCATGTTAGGATCATTCTCTTCAATGATTCTAATTGCACTGTCAATGTGGTTTAAAAATTCAGCAATTTGTTTTGTTGAAGTTGTTTGATAAGCTCACCAACATAGTGCTCTTCATCCTTTATGCTGCTCTCCATTTCTTGAAGATTTTCATAGCTGAGTTCTATTGAGTGGGATTGGAGCAATTCATCCACATTTGCCTGGTCAACGTCCTCAAATCCAACATCATACTATGTCATCGTTGACATGTCTTGAATTGGAAAACTCGTGTTCATGAGAATCAGAAACTTCAGGCCAAATATTTTTTCCAAACTCCCTTCATACAGGACTGTTTAACTTCTGCCCATGCATCTCCAATGTTGTCAATACCACCACCCTCCCACCCCCACCCCACCAACACCAAACTGTACAGTAAAGATCTTTGTCTTAACTAGAATGTGCACGCACAAGGTCACGTCACCACCACACAGGGTGACTTGCTAAATTACAGCCGACCATGCATTATTTTTATTATTTCTTAATCATGTTATAGTGAAAACGTGTAAAGTGATATTGCATATAACAAGGGATACCTGTATTTAACGGTCTCATTGTGTATTTTTCTCATTTATTTTAGTCATTCCAAACATTTGAATTAATACACACAAACTATAGCTGATGATATCTTAGCTAAAAATTATGAAACCCAGAAAATTAGAGTAGGTTTCCATACACCTTTGCCCTATATTCGTTACTAGCTATAAGACCACTAACTAGTTTTGCAATTTTCAAGTTTGTTGAGCCTCTCAGGGTATGCATTCAACAGACACAGGTGATTTAGTCTATGTTGCCTCATCTTGCAGTGAAGTATAGTTTTTTTTCTCGTAAAAGCATAGGAAAACTTCTTTCTGCAGTAGCTGATGTAGCTGGTATCACTATCAGTTTTCAAACAGTGTGTGCTCCAAGTACATTTTATTTTTACTGTGTTACCTTAGTGTTAACTTTGTATCTTACCTCAACAAGATCTTTACACTATCCAAAAGTTTTACTATATTATTTTGGGGGGGTGGGGGTGGTAAAAATGATACTTTTTATCCCCCTCAATTTTAAGGGGGGGGGGGGTAAAAAGTACCCCTGTATCCCCCTGTTCCTGCACCACTGTGTGCCAATGTAGTGCCTAAGAGACTTGAGATATATATATATATATATATATGTGTGTGTGTGCGTGAATATGTGTGTGTGTGTGTGTGTGTGTGTGCGTGAATATGTGTGTGCATGCGTGTGTGCGTGTGTGTGTGTGACTTTAAAAATCTCTGGTACTACTAGATAAAATCAACAAACCTTGTTTGATTACTTAAACTAAAAGGTTTTAATTTGATTTTGTATAGATGGGCCATTATATGTTAATGTTTTGAATTTTATTGAGTTATTTTCATCCATAGTAGGTCGCTCATACCATGATTTTGAATAATTATTTTTAAAGGGTAGGGGACATTGGGTATGAATTTATGGAACCAAAGGCCTGATGACCCGAAAAAGTTAGTACTAAAAGCAAGTGACAGCTATACCTTTTGAGGTATACCTAGCACTTTAGCAATAAGTAGTGGATTTGTTATATGAGACAAGTGAGATTGTACCTTACCTATTGGAAGGAAAATTGCTAATAACATTTATTAATTCTTCTTCCTTTAGACATTTTATTTTAATTTTCTTACACACATAGTGTACATCTGTTTATCTATGTCTATAAACCACTTTTACTAATTTAGACACTTGTAGTTGTAGCTTTCATCAATTAGATTATAGCTAGCACTGTAGATTATTTAAATGATAAAGTTAGAGATGGGATCAGAGTTACTTTTACTCCATATATGAATCTAAACTAATTGTAATCTTTATTTACCTACTAATCTTGAATCTGAAATTTAAAGAACATGATAAATATAATAGTTTAACTTTCTCACAATGGTATAATTTTTTACTGTTCAATTCTGATTTGGTTCACATTACTTCTTTAGTTGATCCATCTAGAAAATAGGAATTTTAACCAAATGATAAAAAAAAATCTTAATCTAAATTCACATTTAATTACAAAGTGAATAAATCGTCTGGTGTCTTATTGCTAGGTTTGTACCATATTATATTACGCTATAAGTTACCAGTAGTAAGGAACAAAATAGCTCTAACAAAATTTGATTCAAAATTTGAAAAAAATGGTACTTATATAACTCATAGGTCTATAATTGTTTTACTCTCAGATTTGATTTTTTTTTTATTTACAAATAAACTTAAAGATTTGAGAAATACATCCTCCGATAAAATAATTTTCAAATGTAGCTGGGTGTGTATCCGCTGCCAGTGCGCAGACCCAGATACCGCTATCGATCCTTCTCCCACGGCGCCAACGGACTGGTGCTGTAATGCCGACGACTGGGGCGAGGAAGAGAACGGTAACATGATATTAACCACCTCTGGTGAGGTGTCATCAGAGGAGGACAGTAGCAGCACCGAGGCAAGGTTGGCCAACCTTTGTTTGGACGAGTGCAATGCTAACGTCGGTCGTGGTGTAGCAGGAGAGGTCAACTCACAAGGGGCCAGCGCTGAGATTGAGGGTGAAGAAGGGGAGGTGGTGAGTCAATTCACTCTGTAACTTCAGTGAAGAAATAAACTTTTTTTTAACAGGTTTGAATTCTTCCATAGATAGGATAGAGAGCACAGACTATGAAAAAAAAATTAGTCCTCCTGGAAATGGTCCACAATTTTCAAAATTCATTATAAAATGACATACAGTTTTAAGATTGATTTGAACATTTTTTTTATAGCTTACTTAGATATATTTAACTGCATTGTTATTGCTGGAAACTTGCACCAGTAATCACATGATATAAGCCATCAATTTCATCCAGCCTGATTTGGCAGTGATTGAAGGTTGGGGATTGAATCTCTGTCAAGTATACTGAGGGTGTTGTTTCTTAAATAGTTCCCATTCATGTTCCACACAAATATGCGTCAATTTATTTTAAACATTTTCTTTCTCATCTCTACCCCACGAGTCTAAATATGGGGATTGCCCTAACATGTAATTTGATGTGGTGCATTAAAAAAATACTGTTGAATGTGATTTATTTCACTCTTCTAATTATTTTTTTACTTTAGATAGTGTAAGATGCTGATAACCACTATTTACTAAAGACTACCATTTTTTGTCACAGAATCATTCATGTTTTGCCCTATAAACAGGTAAGTATCGATACACCGGTATGGCCCAGTGGGGACCTGTCCAACTTGCTTAACGAGGTGTCCTCTCTACCCCCTGGGGTCCTCAGACAATTCCAGCCGATCTTCCTCCATGTGGGGGAGGAGGAACTGGACACCAACTTCACCGACCATGAGCAAGAACTGCTCCAGGAATGCCAGCGGAGGGATGCAGTAATAGTTTCAGGGGGTGGGGAGGGACAAAAAGATGAGGATGGGGGGTATGAGGACGACCTACCCTTTCACGGAGACACCATGTTTCACTGCCTCAAGGAAAGACTTGGTAACAACCCAATGCAATTGCTCAGGTGAGACACCTCTCATAATAAATATGTTATTATTAGAAATAGGGTTTTCCAATCCTCAACTCCTTGAATCTCAGAATCCCCTAAATTCTCTAGTATTTAAGATATTTAAAATTTAAAATAATAGCAAAAGATATCCTTCAACACTTTGACTTGAAACTACAATTTTATGCAATCAGCTATTTAGACAGATGTAATTGAGAGAACATGACATTTTAGTCATAGCAGTGTTTCAACTTAAACAAGATGGTTTTCCATTCTCTCCTTGAACAACTGTTGGTGCATTTTTTTAAATTTGGCACACTTTTTATTGGCTTTTTTATTTTTTTCATAGTTGTAAGTTTATCTTAGTTTCTGGCACTATAGCTTACAACTGAAATGCATAGAAAGATTTTAATTTCATTACTAAATATAGTTTAAAAATTACTTGAATCAAACCCGGAATGTTTGACTTAGTGCGCCATTACTAGTAATTTATCTTACTTAGCCAAAAACACAATCATTATATGAAACCCTCATCGGTGAGTATGTGGACTAAATCCCAGGCTCATCTAGTCTGATTTGCCAGTGACAGAAAGGTCAGAGTTCAAATACTGACTGGGTGTATTAGCGGTAGTTTACCCTTAATGTTTTTCCACACTCTCTTGAACTGCATAGGTACATTTCCTTTCAATTCTATCTTTATAATTCCTACATCTCTGCTGTAATTAAATGCATACAGCCTGGACAAATAGTAAGACTTGGTACATAAAGAGCACATGTCCAATTGTCATGAAACATTTCCTGCTTATTCACGTTCAAGTCTTAGCTGGGGAATTTAAGTTGAAATGTATTAGACAAGTATATCCCTGGTGCACTCTATCAGAATAAAAACTCATCCTCAGATCCTGTAATTATAGCTTTAACCATGAAAATAAAACTACTGTAATTAACTATATTTATCTATGTAGGTACTACATAAATGCACAATACTTGCCCCTGTACCCTATTGAGTCGCAGCCCAGACAGTGTGTCCACTGCAAGGGCCCCGTGACCTGTGAGGTACAGCTGGTCCCAACACTGGTGGACAGACTGCTGCTCATCGGGGGTCTTGGAACGCATCTTGAATTTGGGACAGTATTAGTGTGGACGTGTCGGCACAGCTGCTGGGATGAGTCGGCACAGCGGTGGAGAGAGGAAAGAATAATGGTTCAGGCAGAAAAGCTGTGAATCTTCTACCACTCTCCTACTTTGCATGATGGTTAAAACATCAGAAACTGCTGAGGCCCAAATTCATGGAGTAGTACACATGCTACTCCTGGTATTGTTAGTTAGCTCTGCCCGGTAGACTTTACTCTAAGCCGGGAGATTGGACTCACTGAGGACTGTATTATTATTATTTTTTCATGATGGGAAAGTTCTGTTGTGTTTCATAAAATTCTTTCTCGTCATTGTGTTCTTAGAAAGCTTGAATAAGTGATAAAATGTGGTGCCACTAAAAATAAGTCAGATGGATTACTGATATTCTAGTTGGACGACACACAAATTCTACTTCAAGAGTTGTGAGTTTCAAGTCTTTGCTGGTGGGATTATGGAAACAGTCAACAGTATTAGCTACGAGTCTGCGAGCTTAAGTTTTTCATTTCAAGTAAGAGATCAAGTGAGCTTCACAAGTATCAATCGAGCCAAGCTTGAATTCAATACATATGTTATTTTAAAACTGAACTATTTAAATACAAATTATACTTTAGAAAAAATTAAATATCTAAAATTAAAACTAAACATCAGTTTTGAAATTAAAATAGATTTAATATATTTATAGGGAAAAGAACAGACCAAATGCTCACTTCACAAACAACATCGAGAGGAGCGTAAATGATAAGTCTTCCATCACCAGACACACAAAACAGCACAATACAACAAGCTTGAATTGGTTGATCTTATAAAGCTGTCAAGTTAAAACCCAGGGTTTCGTCAAAGGCTTGGGCTTGAAACTCGAGTACTCATAGACCCACACATAATTTTTGGTTTGGCAGTTAATTATAATATGCTTTCATGTGTGATACTACTTAGCCTTGTCTAAGCTCTGACTTGAATACTTAGTTTCATTGTCCGCTCTGTTTTGACTAGACTTATTGTAACATTGGGTCACTGAAAATCAAAATTGAAGTTTAAGAATCTGAATTAATTCTCACTTTCACCAAAGACTGATTTGCAGATAATGGGTAGATTGGTGTTCGAATACCAGTAGAGTGTACTGAGGATGTTTTTCCCTAAATAGTTTCCCATTATCCCTCCATAAAAATGGAGGTGTGATTGAATTTCCTCTTAATTATGCCTTCCTTATACCTACCCCATTGGTTTAAATGTGCAGATTATCTGAACAATGCACAATAAACAATATAACGTAATCACAAGCTATCTAATTTATTTATTTATTCAAAATAAAATAAAAGACTACCCATAGCTATTGGAGGAACAAAACTTGATCCACAGTCAGCAACTATTATCAACTACCTCTGTGTGGCTTAAATGCATTTTGTTTCTAAATTTGAAATGTTATTTGTTTGCATTGAGAAGAGATGGGTTTTTATTAGTTATATAATAATGGGCAGCATTTTTGGATAAATTTAAAATAATGTTTTTAAACCTTGATTTATCACAAAATATTTATCTAACATAACAGCATTTGTAAACTTTTAGAAATATGTATGGTACTCTTGAATGTTCTTAATCAATCATTGTGTTTGAGTAAAAAGAATATTAGTTTGTTTTATTTAAATATAAATGCATTGATATTGTTATCCCATGAACAGCACTTTATAGATACTCTTACTTTAATAATTAATTGAGAAATAATATTTCAATTTGTCATAAAAATATATAGGTAAAAATGTGTTTCTAAGAGCATTGAATTGTCTCAACCACTTTGAAGAGGATTATTGTTTAAAATATTATTGAGATCAATGCTTAGTCATCAAGGGCTGCAAAGTAAAAGTGCATACCCAAATCCTAATCCTCCCCCACTCCCTCTAATCCCTTCCATCTACTTTAAATTAATCATCTGCAAATGACCAGGTGCACTGAAGAGGGTACACTCAATATTGTTTTCTCACCATCTCGTCAGAGTGTAACACTAAAACATCCTGGAAACTCCTAGGGTAGCTCTGTAGCAACAAATAGTCATCTTTGTTGTCTTTTACTGAATTTTTCCAGATATTTCTGTTCCTTCTTTCAAAAAAAAACAACCTGTAATATGTGTTATTTATGAAGAAAGTGTCAAGTATATGAAAATAATCATTCCATAATTTTCTTAATGTGTTTTAAATTTTAAATGTGGATCAAAATTAAAACAAAAATTAGAACAAAAAACATGCAAACATATTGTTTAATTCCTCCTCTGTAACCTCCATTTATTGTCACTGCAGTCCTCAGATAATCACAAAGACACTGGGCTGGACTTTTATATCTACATTATCTTTTTCGAGTTGAAAGAGATCAGGCTCATCCCAAAATATCTAAAAATTTAAATACACTGAAAAACTAGGAAAAATTAAAGTACTTACATGTTTATAAGTAAAAAAAAAATGATTTACATTATATAGATTATGTTAATCGGTGAATGTATGGGTACCATACCGATAGGGGTCCTAGTACCAAAAAGGGATTGAGGTCTCTAAAGAAGTCTTGAGCTGTATATTTGCACTAATAAAAAAATGTTTGAACTGTTGCTGAACTTTATAGTAACCCTGTGGTAAGGACAAGCAAAAAAATTGACTTGATTTTTCACTTAGGTACTACGATTAGTATATTTTACAAAAATAATGTATATAAATATACACATTAGGTATTTATTTTTATAACTGAAAAATCTATCCACTGTTTGCTAATTCGACCCCTTAGCTCAGTCGGTAGTGTGTTTGCCTACTGAGGCAAGGGCCCTGGGTTCGATTCCCAGCATGGCCAAAAAATTTGTAATTGGTGAAATGTGAGTTTACCCTTTCACATTTATACATTAACTGTCGGGGATTGGATGTTGTGCTTGTCATAGTCTCAAGTTATATTACAGGGCATATGAAGCTACGACAGGCCTAGCAAGCTGGTAGTGGAGAATATATGGCTTGAATAAAAAACTGACCCAGACAATAGGCTGGGAACAGTAATCGATATAAGTATCCACTGGTTTCTGATTTTGCACTGCAATTGTTTTTTGTTTCCATGCCACGTTGCTTTTCATCGATCATCACTCTTAACTCATTCTTGTATTTACATTTTATTAGAATCATCATATCCAGGAAGATTTCTTACTAGGTTTTGTCAAGTTTTCTGCATTTCCTTTGATTCATCATTATTACTTGTGTCTGTACTTTCTAAAAGGATGTGTGTCAGCTACATCAAATTATACACAATTCCTACTTCTGATATATTATTGCATAAGACATACACTTTTCAGAAAATTGCAGATCCTTAAGTTTACATTTAAAACATATTACAATAATTTTCAGGTCATGTCAGAAAGACATTGTAAAGCAAATCACACAAATCCCCTACAGATATGCCCCTTCCCAAGATGCCTTGAAGAAATAGCTTTGACCTTTCTCATACAAGCCCACATCTTAGAATTCAACACAATACTCACAGTATCGTGATTTTTTTCATGAACAAATTCTTCCTCCACTAATCATCAAATGAAGGCAGGACTAATGCTCCCTATTTTAAGTTAAAATCCATAATGTAAAGATGATTACGATGAGAAATGCTTGTATTTAAAGTGGAAGAATACCTTAGTCTATAAACGAAACAACACCCAATCCACTGAACATCACTACATCACATATTTTTTTTAATTATGCTCAACACAAGGATTACTGACAATCTAATCAAGCTAAAGATCAATGATAGGTCGATTGTCTGGATGCATAAATTCCAATTGGACAATGATTGCTACTCATACCCTCTGTGTAATACAAGGGAAATTAAGTAAGGATCAGCAAGAAGAGGGGAATGTGAGGTGACTCACGAATTGAGAGATACACTCCATATCCATCTGAACTGTACAGCTGTAATATGGTCCAATTCTTCTTCATGTAAGGTTCGATGGCACTGCACTAAGGAATATAAACTGCTGAGCATGGTTCGGCAGTTCCAGTACATATATTAATTTAGCTTAAACACAAGGGTCAAGGCCTTGCCACTCTCCACTTATATAAGACCTCTTGATAATATTATATTAACAAATAAATTAGGAAATTAAGTGTATTAATCTTTAACCCAAAACCAGAATCTTAAAGGAAAGTGACCACAAAGTGCCTTCCTCCTGTCCTGCCCCCCCAAATTTTGAAGTATGTGTAAAAGAAAAACACCAGGAAGCGCGCAAAATTACTATCTTTATAGCCCGCTTCGGTGGCCTCATGGTCTAAGGCGCTACTCTCGCAATAGACTAGGCTGCCGATGACAGATCTTGGTTCAATCCTGACCAAGTGTACTGAGGGTGGATTTTCCTAAATGGTTTCTCACTCGTTGCGCAAATGTGTGTACATTTCTTCTAAATAAAACCCCTTCCTCATCCTTAGCCCATTAGCATAATTATTACAAAAGCGTATAGAATGGATAGTAAGACGCGGTTCTAAAAGTATACATACATAATAGCTATACATAGGCTGCCTAAGAAGATAAAGGGATATGGGACGAGCTTACTAAAGAAGTGGGAGTGCACTAGCGGGGATAATTTATAATAAAAGTACCATTATAAGCCACATATGGAAAAATACCTTAAGTGCACCAGGCAGAGATTTAGACCTCCCCAAACACAAACAATACAATCTATTGCACACCCATTTCTTAAGACTGCTGGACCATCAGTGTGGGTGCTTGTGTAAGGGAAGACCTTAAAATTCACCAATTAGAAGTAATTTTGATCTTGCCAGGAATATAACCCATGGAACATTAGTATAGTAATCATTCATGCTATCAGCTGGGCTAAAGTGTCGGGCCACAAAGGAAGAAAACCAATAAACTGATTGTGAAAAGCAGCCACTTAATTCTGACCGTGATCAAAACATACCTGTAAATACTGTCATAAGATAGATAGCTCAATAACTAACATTTCATGAACCAAACAATGTTGAACACTAGGTAACGTAACAAAAAAACTCAATATGACCTTAATCTCTGGTAGTTTACACAATAAGCGTTAATATCTATCTAAAAAGCCTGTCAGAAAAAGTATGGGAATTTTTTGTTACTGGGATAAATTAGGAGAATTTTAAGATCAGTTGGAATGTTAAGATATGTTTGCAATAGTTATCGAAATACTAAGATGAGAGAAGAGCATTCACAAGGGTAAATCATTAGTTTTACCTCTGATTCATGATAATTAGTGAAGAGCACTTACATCTTTAATCATTTTCGTGTCAATAATTTAAAATAAAACTATGTGAGCGACATTTTAATCTATAGTTTTCCGCGAAAAGATTTTGGGAAGATATATTTATTTAGGGTTCATAAGTAGAATACCTCTATCTATGAAAAGCTATGATACCATTAATGGTTAGTTTTGACTTTGGATGTACACCCGCGCGCACATGGTCAATTGAACTAGTAATTTATTTGAATATACTATTTATATTAGAGTAAGCTGTTACCTATATACTCTCAGTCAGTATTTCAACAGCTTGCCCCTATATACACTCAGCCAGCCAGTATTCCAACAGTTGTTCCTATATACTCTCAGCCAGCCAGTATTCTAACAGCTGGCCTCTATAGACTCTCAGCCAGCCAGTGTTCAAACAGCTGTCCCCTATATACTCTCAGTCAGCCAGTATTCTAACAGCTGCCCCCTATATACTCTCAGTCAGCCAGTATTCTAACAGCTGACCTCCATTGACTCTCAACTAGACAGTATTCT
>CABFWB010007303.1:0-25890 GCA_902151455.1 Timema bartmani | reverse complement strand
ACAACAGGTTACGTCACAACAGGATACCTGTTACAATAACAACGCCTGAGGGCTGGAGTATCTGGTCCCGCTAGACTACTTCTAGTTTCTCAAATGTAGAAAATGCTTTGCGCATCTATTTGTTGCTCATGGCTACCAAATTCAGTGAAGAACGCTCATTTTAAAAACTAAAAAGGGTTAAAAATGAAATAAGGAGCACCATGGGTCAAAAAAGATTGAACAGTCTCTCTCTAATGAGTATTGAACATTAACTTCTACGTGAAATAGACATTTCCAGTATCATCAACAAATTTTCTTATGCTAAAGCTAAAAAAGATAACTTTTAAATTATAAGAATCAAATAGCCAAAATATTATTTATGCTTTTTAGTGAGGATTACTCCATCTAGATATCATGTTCTGAAGATTGAAAAATGACACCTGGACACGGGAATCGAACCCGGGACCTTTGGCTTAGTACGCCAATGCTCTAATCACTGAGTTATCCAGGAATACTTGGCGTACTTGGCGTACAAAGCCAAAGGTCCTGGGTTCGATTCCCGTGTCCAGGTGTCATTTTTCAATTTTCATAACATTTTAAATGGTAGTTTAGCTACTTTTGATATTTGGTATTGATACTTACAGATACTTACATGTAAATAGTAACAGTGACAGTTCTTCAGGCTATAAATTGGGAGGGAGATAGGGGGAAACATATTTTTACATTGACTACTTAACTTTTCATGATTTATTCTCTTACAATAATAATATATTTCTATTAGATAATAAATTTGAATCTGAGCTAGGAAAAATGCCTTTTTCACTACTTTATTCACTACAAGCAGGCAAAGCCACTGCCAGCCAATAATTTCAGGGGGGGTTTGGTGGGCAAATCCCCCAAATGCTGGAAGTTAGAAACAAATTCTAAAGGATAAACAATTCTAGAAGCTCTCTGAAGTGGTTTTTTTCATGATAAAATAACTCACTAACTGCCAAAGGCTTGGAAAATTTCTGAGTATTAAACACTTTTGAAGCTCTATGAAGTTTTTTTTATGGTAAAATAACCCCCAAAATGCCGAGGGCTAGGAAAATTTCGAAATATTTAACACCTCTAAAAGCTCTCTGAAGTGTTTTTTATGGTAACACAGCCCCCTAATTTGTATTTGTATCTTAATTTTAATATTGTTTGAATCATAAATAAAGCCATATATATTCTGTTCAAAAAATTTCGCGGGGGGTTTGAACCCCCAAAACCCCTCCCTGGCTACAGCCTTGCAAGCAGGTATTAAGACTATTATTTTTTGTCAAAATCACCTCTGAATAATGTACTTACTTACGTTTAACTGGCCCAATAACAAATGAAAATATTGAATCACTTTACTGTTCAAGTAAATTACTAATATTTTAATCTGTATGTGCATTTTTATAAATTTGGGGCCCCTTTATAATATTATGCTACAGGCCCCACACTATCTTATTCCAGCACTGCAGCAGCACGTCACCCTTCGTTCTGAACGTACCGCCAAGCTCAGCATTGGTATGGAAATCCCAAGACCTCACAAGATTTGTGTTAGAAGAACATGAAGTACCTCCTGCTTCCCATCACCACCACTAAAGATCCTCCTCCACAAAGGCTCCTAAAGACCATATCCTGCAAAGGAGCCTGCAGCTGTAGAAATTTGGACTACAATGTTCCATCATTTGCTTCAATTGCCAGGGATAATCGTGCACAAACATCGAAAACGTAGAGGAGAATATAAATTACGACCAAGAAATCGATTTTCAACTGGACCACATCATGACCGAAGAGACAAGTGAGGTTTTTGAATCAAAAAATGAAACACATTCACAAGTGAGCGACCAAGGTAATGAAAGGATTGATAAAGAGGAGGAGGAGATTGTTCAACCCTCAAATTCCAATCGAATAAAGATGTAATAAAAAATTATAGTCGATTAGGCCTACAGGGATATGGCGCTTAAAAAAACCGCTCCATATAGTCTACTTCATGGTGGTGTGGACACGAGTATAAAAACTAGATGTTACTAATAAATATTAGTTTGTTGGCATAATAAGCCATGAATATTTAGTGATAAATTCGATCGTTAGTTTTCAAACACTACAATTATTAAATAATGTTATAATTAAATTATATTATAATGTAACGTAGGAAGGGAGATACAATAGACTATAGACTATAGACTATAGACTCGAAACTACCCATCGCACAAAAAATATGCTCAGGAACTATTTTATAGAAAATATAATTATGTCTAATTATGTATAACACTATTTTTACAATAAAACTATCTTAAAAGGAGATATTGTAAGAAAATCTAATTTTAGCGTGTTATTTTCATTGTTGTGGTGAACGCAGACTTGGCTATGGCTATAGCGTCGAAACTATCCATCATACGATAAATATGCTTTGTCACATTTTTATGGAAAATTTAATTCTGTTTAATTACGGCTATAGCTATTTTTTCTGTAAAACAAACTTAAAAGGAGATATTTAAAGACGTGTTTTTTTTATTGTTGAGGCAAACGTAGACCTTACACGAGAGGGGGGGAGGAGACGGGGGAGTTATTTTGCTAATTAAACCCCCCCCAAAAAAGCAATCAAAACATTTTACATCTTTCTGGGATTTTTTTCCCGATTAAAAATAACTGATACCTGGCCTACTATCAGTTGTGAGATATTAGTTTATCATGTTTCTGTCATTATTTTGGTGCTGGCCTACATGGTGTTTTGCGATTTAATCATGTTATCGAATGTAAGGCTAAGGCCTTATAAACGACTTATATTATAATCATTCTAATAATGTGAGGATAGGAGGAGATTTTTTTTTAATTTATGAAAAACATCTTTAGTTTACCATGCCAAAATTCAAAACCCTTACATACTAATCACAGGTGATTTTGTGAAGTGTATCTTTAGAGAGGGTTAAGTATAATAATATTATAATAATAACAACAACAATAATAAGAATAAGCACACTAATACATAATTATTGACATAGGACAAACTTCAAAATATATAGTAACATAAAGTCTACACACTTTGTATATATTGAAAATTTATTATCTAAAAACTGTCTATCTATCTCAAGCGGATAAAATCTGACAACTGCGCTCTCCATAAGACCTGTAATACAATTTAAGAGTAGAACGGGCAATAGTGATATATTTTTTATTTATCTATTTATTAGGTGTTTTGTATTACGATGTGTCCATCCCCTTTGTCAGTGAGCTTAGGTTGCCAATGCGCCCTCCTACTTCAGCCCCCAGAATTTTCTTCTTTTATTCAAGTCATCTAATATTAGAACTCTCCTACCGCCTAAACTCCTCTTTCCCGTAACCTCGCCTTCTATGACGTCTTGCAGAAGACAGTTCCTTCTAAGGATGTTTCTGATTCAGTTTGCTTTGTATCGAGGAATCACATCAAAAATTGTTTTCTTCTCACCCACTTTTCTTAGGGCTTCTTCATTAATTTTTTCACCCTGTCTGTCCACCCAAGCATCTCAAGTCTTCTTCAGCAACACATTACAAATCTCTCCAAGTATTTATTTTCTATCTCCTTAAGAGTCCAAGTTTCTGCTTCATACCACCCGATGATCCAAATGTAGCATTTAATTAGTTTCTTGCTCAGTTACAAGCTCAGCTTACTGGTCAGTAGTAACCTTTTCTTGTTGAAAGCTTCCTTGGCTATGGCAATTATCGACCTAGATTTCTTGGTGCAATAGATGTCCTTTGTCAGCAAATTTCCCAGGTACTTGAACTGCTCTATGTTTTCCAACTCCTGATTTCCAGTTTTGATTTTCAACAGCTCTTCGTTTTTTTCATCCAAGGAGTTACCAAAAATTTGAAGAATTGGTATTAATTTAAGGAGCTAGGAGGAATAGGGAAATTATTAGTGATCTAAGTGGGTAACAGTAGTGGGATCTATTAGTGATCAAAGGGAATAGGAACAATGGGATGAATTGTTAGTAATCTGGGAAGAAGGAAAGAATAGGATGAATTGTTAGTGATCTAAGGGAAAAGGGAGATAGAAGGAATTGGAAGAATTGTTAGTGATATTTTGAAAAAGGAATAAGAAAATAAATTGCTACTAGACTAAGAGAGAATGAGGAACAGGATGAATTATTGCTATTGATCTTATAACGCTGTGAGGTTCACAAGAAACGTCGAAGTACGGGAATGGGGATAGCGCGAAATAGAATGCCCTGGCTGTAAATTCGCACCTTGGTTAACGGTGTTCTCTCCTCATAATATCAATCGATGAAATAACTACAAGCAGCATCTTTTCAGTCGACGACCCCACTCATCCTCAGACAGCCAATAGGATACATGGTATGACACAACGCTTTGGGAACCATCCTTGTTTATGACCTGACAGTGCTTTTTTTCATACTCTCTCCTAGCGAATACAGGTAGGTCTACTGATCAGTCGTGAAGGATGGGATTATACACCGAGTGGTTTAATATATTACAACCTCAGCGTCGGTCAAGGACACTAGCTGTCAACCTAGTAGACATCAACATATGTGACGTCAGCATTAGGGGGTGGACTTTACCCTTTGTTGTACTATAACTATGCAAGTTAAATGGGGTATATTGTAAAAAGACACTTACTGAACAATAGCAATTGGGTGACTATATTGTGTTGGGCTGATTGAATCATTGTGTTGTTCATGGGACCACTTTAGAGAAAGAGAGAGAGGCTATATTCAGTGGCATACGCATGATTGCGAAGTAGAGGCGGCTCAAGGGGGATTTAAGGGAAGTTACCCCCAACCACCGGAGGCAATTTTTTTTAACCGTTATATATGCCTAGAAACATTTTTGGAAGGTCTTTTAATTAGTATTTGTTAACTTAATCATTTATATTCTTACTATCATAAATATAATAATTTAACAAAATAATAAATATCTAGGCCTAAATTAAGTTAGCTTAACCGTCAGATAGGCCAACTGTCACAAAAATCGCCAATTATTTATAATAAGTAAATGTATAGCCACTGTGAAACTCATCGATGAAACCACGTGTGAAACTTGATGATTTGGAGCCTGCCGCCATCTTCAGGACTTAGGCCACTTCCTAGACTGCAAGAACATCAATTAGGACTACTAGGGAGGATCAACACAAGGATGTGTGGCACTTGATATTTTCTTCACTCACAATGTCTAACCGGTCATACAACCCTCCACCCCTTCCACCATTTTATTTTCTCTTCGGATCTGCGTTGATCTCGGGGCATCCCCAAACTACGGTAGGGGGGGCTCAAGCCCCCTTGTGGGTACGCTACTGGTTATACCTATACATTTGAAAAATCAATGAAAACCAATTTACATCACTTGAACAAAAACAATAGATTTTGAGATTTTAAAATATTACTTCTAGGAAATGTTTTTCAAGCAAATAAAACATAAACGTTTATTCGTCACTTTAATAAGACTAAACGAATTTTAAATATATATTTAAACCCTTACATAAAATAGATTTATTTTTGTTTACATAGCGCAAGAACAATATAATTCGGCCTGAAGGACCAAATATTTTGTCGAGATAAGTTAAAATGAGAAGTTATACAAACCCGAAGGAGCAGTATTACAATTATTTAAAACGTAACAATAAAGGAAGCGCAATTCAAATGTGTAACATAGAGCACTGAAAGGCGTAGTAAATATTAATTAACAGTCGTGTTGTGATTTTTAATCGTATTATATAATTTTATAATTATTTTTGTAATGATTTAACTAGCCAATGTATTGTTTGAAACAAATTTTTAAAACCAGATATAATAATAAATTCAATCAAATTAAATGAACAAAAGAAATACCGACAAAGCTAATTGTGATGTCCTCAATTCTGTTTGAAATTCAAGGATAAGTTATGTTATTTTTACGTTAATCTGTTTTCATGTAAAAGACTGCAAGTAAATTTCTCTACAAGGATTTCTCCAAGGATGAGAATGCAGTTTTGAAGATTAGGTATCATTTTATATTTCATATCTTGAATTCGGGTTTTATCTTTATTAATAGTATCATTTCAATTAGTTAGTTTTTATTTTAACATCTTTAAGCCTTTCAGGAAATTTAAAAGTAAATACTAGAGATGGGACGCTCTAATGCTCGAATCCTATGGTATTCGAGAGATTCAAGATTCAACACAAATATATATATATAAAAAATCCAAATATTAAGGTCTTCTGTGGATTCACACATTCGCTGTAAATGAGAGCAGTGCTGGTATTTGGTCATGTGATAGCTCTAATCCAATCACAAGAAGTCCGCGTGGCCAACGTAGCCCGCACTGCTAGTGATGGGCACAATCGAGTAAAAATAATCGAGTAACTCGATTGTGTTGTATAATCGGGAGTACTCGATTCTTCCGGGATTACTCGAGTAACTTTACTCGGACCGTGTTATTCTTTTATTTTCTCTTTTCTTACCAGATAAGTAAGAATCGACCTTATTGGCTAGACTGTTTACCACGCTATTTCCATTTAAAAGGTATATTCCCTTAGAGCTCATTTTTCATCAACAGTTTCCGCTGCCACGCAAAAATGACCCTTTATGGTTTAAACGTTGCACATGCATTCTCAATACAAATTACTCGCAGATGTAAAGTACACAATCGAAAAGCATGCTACCAGCTAAGCGTATCACATTTCCGATTCTTTTCAAAAGTACNAATTGTTTTCACTTTTAAAAAGGTACAATTATTATCAATTTCTTTAACATGAACGTTTAAAGAAAAGTTTATTTTATTAAAAAGAGCACAAAACAATTTTTATTTGTGAGACATTTCTTAAAACGCATACTTTCATATTGACTGTAGATGTAAAGTGAAACATGAAAATAAGGGGGTGGAGGTCAGTGTCGAGTGCCTTCTACAGGAAGAGATTATGAACTTGTTATTAGTATTGAATTCCATTGCAAGACTTCCGAGTAATATTGTCCAACCGATTGCCACGGGACGATTCGAGTAGATGATTTGCTAAAAATTACTCGAGTAATTTTACTCGATTACTCGATTCTTTTTAAAGAGAATCGAGTAATTACTCGATTCTTAGAATTACTCGATTGTGCCCATCACTACGCACTGCTAGAGTAGAGATAATTTCAACTTTTCCAGCACTTCTACAGAAAATCGGCCAAGAATATCCGATCAGCGCATGCGCAAACTTACAAACATGCGTTATTTATAAACACAGCACATTATCGAGATGGCGTATCTCAAAAGTGATGATGAAAAACGACAGCTTATTGAAAGCCATGAGTTTTATTGATGACAAAATTAAATCCAGGCAGTAAGTAAAAAGTCTAATTTTATTCTAAATACAGTAACTTGAACTGATTGTAATATTTTCACATTTTTATGTTTGACGTTTCAATGCATCATGGGTAAACAGAGATTCCCAACTTTTCGCGAGTGTGTGAACAGCTGCACCACTAAGAGTTGCGGACTCATTGTATTGCTTTCAAATATCAGCGGACGTGTGAATTCACCTTTAGATTGAACTCAAAGTGAATTTTTCAGTAATTACGTAGATTCGTGTAATTTAAAAAAATGACAATCTAGCTTCATTTATGTAAAAAATAAAAAAACAAAAACCTTCTAATAAAAAAGTTTTATTTGCTATGCTGAGGTTCTATACAAAATATTTTCAATTTCTACAATAATATTTATTATATGAACCCGCCACTAGGCTACTTAATCACAACTAACAAGCCCGTTTATTTAACTTTAGATGAACGTTGACTGACCACAGAATTAAAATAAGTAAATAGCTAAATAATATATATATATATATATATATATTCTCTATTTAGACGGGCCATACATTATTGTGTCATTGCAGGCCAAATAATTTCACTTGTAAGAGAGGTATTAATTAATTATACACTATTAAAATTATTTCCTAATAGGCTAAGTGAATATGAAACGAAAACAATACTGTTAATATGAAGTTTCCTTTATAGTTGGCATTAGCTCTGGTAATCAAACGTAATACATTTTGTTAACAAGTTATTATTTTACTTATATCAATTTTTTTTTAATATACTTTTCAATTTTTTGACAAACTAAAAATGTACTTTTGAAAATTCGAAGGTTCGAATTTGGATTCGAGATTAAAAAGAAAATTTTTGATTCGGATTTGAGAAGCATAGGATTCGACCCATCTCTAGTAAATACATTTTAATTTTACTAAAATTATTAGCTTACTCGGTAAATTGGACAGTTAACGAAGGGATAATTCACAGCGTCTATCGCTGTCTCTTTTCAATCCTTCAAAACAGTTGATTTGGCAAATTATTTACGTTCAAACAAGTTTCATAATTTTCTGATGCCACTGTCCAGCCATCCAGAAGGCAGAGAGAGACAGTACTGAGCGCCAACTTTTGTCAATTGTCGTTGGTTTAGAATATTTCATTATATGAGAGGAGTCTCTGACGTCAACAAGGAGGGGAAGTTTAGATATGCTCTGAGAGACAGCGCCCAGGACTTTTCCAATTAGATGCATTTAGATTCAACAAGTATTAAGACGCATTTAGGTCCAACAAGTATAATTTACTTCTCACAAATTATGTATGTTTTGTCCTTCTCTTTTATTAATATCAAGTTGTTATAAATTGAGTGAAACTAAAATAAAAGCTCAAGTAATATTCGGATTGAATTAATTGTTCACCTCTCTTCTAATGGATTTACAACCGTGTGCCTGGTGTAAGAAATAATTTGATTAGCACGTATGCAGAGCACACCGCAAGGTGTGAACCGTGCATAAATTATTATAACAACTGGAACCAGGACCTTGGGGAGAGAACATCGCGAGTTGTTTCAATTGGCAACCCAAGTGCTGTATCAATTTGGAATACATCGTGCGGCAACCATGGGATGTTTCGTAATCTTATGTATAAATTTATATAATGCTACAATCAGTTCTTCTAAATACTATGCTTTTTTATGATTATTAGAGCAAATCTATGGTCAGTTGGCCAGTGATTTTCATCCCTAATTAAATTTGCTGCAACTCAATTATTTAATCTACGTACGATCAAGATGATTGGCAACCCGGTGTGTGAATCATCAATTTAATATTGTGTAACCAGTACTGAGTCTACTGTACGAAATTAACATCATTCTTTCAAAAGAATGCTGTGTAGAATGGAACATTGATTAAAATACCGGTATTTCAATATTTATAATATAGTTAATACTTTGTAAATTTTTGAATGATGATAAATACGATAAAATCATCAATAAGCACATTATTAGTAATCTTTAAAAAAATAGATCTGCATATTTGCGATTATGTTTTCCTATTCAAAATTAACCCTAAACCATATTTTTTCTGTTGCTAAGGCTGAGTTTATATTCATTTATAACGCATAGCTAATAGTAAATATTTCATAGCATACAATGCACAATTTATAAGGAAAATACAACTGTTTCTAATGAAACGTAGTGTTTAAAGTCAAACCGTACTTACATTTATTTTATTGTATTATTTGAAAATTGCCTAGCCTCTTTGCACTACTAGTTAAGATCTCTAAAATACTTAAATAAAGGGTTCACTTGAAAAACCAGGTTTGTTAAACTGTATATTTAAAAAAAATTAACCTAATTTAACTTTTGCTTGTACTGTTAAATCAAATTTTGTTTTCATTTGGTTCTGATTGTTATGGTGAACCTTTTTCTCAGTAACAGAATAAAAAATTTAGTATTGCCAATTAGTTTAAACCATAATTATAATCGTAGCCGTTGGTTCTAAAATAAAGAAAATTCGTCAATATCAAACAAGTTTGGCTACCAAAAGGCATTTCAAACATGAACACAAACGCTAATTTTTATCTGCTCTGTATACTGGTGTTTAATTGGATATATATACTCTCCTCGCATTCTTATTGGTTGATACAAGGGCTATCTATCCTCAAGTGCATACATAGCGCATAAAAAGCTAAAGGAAAATACACTTTATGCATTGTGCATTATTCACTTTGTATCGATTATTAACGCCATCATGAATTATAATGTATTATCAAATTCTTGAACACTATGTGCTGTGCACTATTCACTATGCGTTATGTTTGAATTTAAGCCCAGCCTAAACATGATGCTCTAGTCATCGGAGGTGATAAACTTAAGGAATTCTTCCTTGTGTTCTTCTGAAGGATCGAACGTCTCTCGTAACTTCTTGATGTCAGCTGGACGGTTAGCCAACAGATATCTCCCAACAATTCTGAACCATTTTTTTTGCGTCGGATTGCAATTCGAACATGCACTTACAGCAACAGTTGGGAAAATATCTAATAAAAAAACATAATTTATATTATTATTAATAATAACATATTCATAATTTACTATTGGGTTTACGTGGGTTTTCTGAATACAATGTTAGGTCAGTACGTGGATCATTATGAAGTGTTAAAATATTTGTATATATTTATAAAACCTTTAAAATATATTTTGATGTAAAACACTAGAATATGCTTTCAGAACTAAATGATCAACAGTGGACTTTATCTTTGTAATAAGACAAAGACTGGAGGAACAGTGGGAGTATGGAAAATATATGGGGATGACATTCATAGATTTGGAAAAGGTGTGTGACGGTGTACCTAAAGTTATGGTAAAAAAAGGAAATAGATAAAACATTAATAAAATTGGCGAAAGCCATGTATACAAGTGCTTCATTTGTGTGAAGACGCGTGTTGCGAAAACAGGATGGTTAAGAAATAAAACAGGGCTAAGACAGGGAAGTTTTCTGCAACCTCAACTATTTAAAATGATCATGGATTAAACATTGAAGTAGCAAAGAAAATGTATGGGGGTGCAGAAATTAAGATAATGTTATTTGTAGACGAAATTGTGATATGGGAAGAGAATGAGAAAGAAGTGCAAGAACAGCTGGATGTGATGAATGAAATAAATGTTAAATATGGCATGAAAATCAGATTTTGGAAGAACCAGAGGGTGGTGCTGACAAGAGGAGCAAGAATGGGAAGACAATGATTGGAGGACAATCCGGAAAGGAATTAGGGAAATAAATTTGGTTGGAGAAGCTGAAAGAGAGAATGGAGAGGAATAAACTGAGATGATTTTTACATGTTAATAGGATGGAAGATGAATGACTACCAAAGCAATCAATGGAAATGAGAATGATTGTAAAAAGACCCAAGAGAAGGCCTAGAATGAGCTGGTTGGAGTCGATTAAGAACAGTATGAGCAGAGTAAATTTTGACTGGAATACGATGGTAAAGGTGGAGTGGGTGAGAGAGAAGAGAAGGTGGAAATAAACTATTCAAGCTCCAATCTGGCAGAAACCGTATAAGAGGAAATGATGATGATGATTATGATTATGTCAAAGAGAATATCTAACAAATTGTAAAGTATTTTTTATAAAACATTAGAAATAAATAAAAAACAGTTTAATATAAGATACTAATAATTCAAAAAAATATACATCTAAAAACATGTTTTAGTCATCAACAATTATTATAATGAATTGAAATGTGAAATGTACTAGTTTATACATAAGCTATATAGCTTTAATAAAAAAATCAATCAATATAAAAAAATTGTTAAGTCAAGGTGTTCCAGGAAATTATACATACGGTAAACGAGGGGGTAGATGAAACCTAGCAGAAGGTTCTTTATTGCAAGTATTGGCTGAAAGTAACTAATGTCACCTATTCGGAAAAATTGTGAAAAACTATGCTAGATTAGAAGCCTACCATTTTATAAGATATTTGATCACCCCTGATTGAGCGATATTTATAAGGCATTATATCATGGGCGGGATTTCAGGATTCACTTTTAGGGGGGGAGGGGGAGACAAACTCTTGAGCACCTACCACAAACGAAAAGGTAGTTTGGGATGTAAAACTACTTTTTCACATCCTAAATAAAGGAGGAAGGATTAAAAAAACATATCTGTGGTGGATGTAAAAATAAAACTTGTATTCATGGTTTTAACTAGAAATGTACAATTTACAAATTTCAGCGTAATGGCAACCTTCTTTTTGAGCTTGAATTGAAATAATCTATTAATTTACAAATATTAATTGGTATGTCCCTTTCAATGGCCATAAGGGCTAAGGAGGATAGTCTTTCTTGTCCCACAGTGTTCCTACAGTAAGTTTTAAGCACGAAAAAGACCGCTCACAAGATGCAAAACTCATTGGTATTGTAAAGCAAAGTCTTAACAATTCAAGTGTAGTCGGTAAAATCCTTTCAAACCTTTTTCAACACACGCCGCTGCCCTTTCTTCTATGTTCCTTCCTTTAATTGCTCCTATATGATAAAAAAACAATGCAGTTACGCCATCAAGGATTCTTTATTCATGTTGTAATAAATATACATCTTCAGTTTCGGTTTGGTTTACATCACTTGTACAACGTATGCTGCTCAGTTTGTTCAATATAACCAGGTTATTCTCTGCTAATCTACTTTTAATTTCCTCTACAAGAGTGTCTACAATAATATACAGAATTGCTACACTGTAGTATTGTTGTGTTGTTTCATATGGAGCTTTTGTTTCTCCATCCAGTCTTGCAGGAATTCTTCATCTTCTTGGTAGTTTTGGTGGTTTGAAGCCACACTTCTCGGTCAGCTGAGTGCAGTAGTTCCAAAGTTTGTCAAAAAAGGAGTCGCTTCTAAATGATTCCAGATTTGTAACAGTGCTCTGAACCATGTCTGTAACAATGGCGTAGTTGACATCGTTTGCTTGGAGGGCCTTCGACAAAATATCACATTGTGATAGAATTCAACTGAGTAGTAAAATAATTTAAAAAATATTTTAAAATCCTCAACGGATTTTAACAGAGAACTGGCTTCTCTTCCATGAGTGGAATCATTATAACGTTTCTCCATCAGTATTTTCAGCTCTGTAGAAACCAAAAAATGATTCGTATACTTGAAGTTTATTTCATATCTCAAGACAACAGCAGCCTGTTCTTGCGTTGAAATATCTTGCGTCTCATCAACAATTAGAGAAAAAAATCTTACTCCTCTTAACTTTCACTAAGAATTGAGTTTTAATTTGGTCACCAATGATTAGTAGCAAATCATTTTGAAATTTGCCAGTGCTGTATTGAAAATTATTTTCTTTATCCATGAAAAACCGTTTAATTAGCATGTTGTCTTTTGCACGAAGTTCCATTAATTATTAAAAAAATGCCCTTGTTTTTTGAATCCGCAGACTCATCATGTCCTCTTGAAGGTATGGCTTGTCTCCCACAAAAAATTCAGGTTTCACATACGCTTTTAAGGTATAGTCTGTTAAAGATCGGTTGAAATGGACCATCATAAATATACTTCTTTGCTAGCACTGGGTCATGGCAAGGATCACGCTCGTTTATAAGTGATGTGTCGAAAACAATCGCATTAGGGCATTGTTCAACTGTGCTGGTTGACCTTGGAGCCTCAACCTGGGCCTTAGATGCACTGCCGGCAGGATATGATTCCGAAGTGGATGGGGTTGGCTTTGGTTCTCGTGATTTATCCTCTGATTCATCCTCCTCGGCCCATATCTTCTTACTCGGAGGTCCAAAGAAAAAAAGAAGCGAGCTCTGTCCTTTTTCTTTGAGCCTGAAAAATATTAAAATGTCCTAATAGTTAAATTCATTAAAATATTTTATAATTATTTCAATTAAAGCAAAATTAGTGAAAAGCTGAAATATCAAGCAGTACGTGTGTTATCAAGAAGTTGAATGGAAATTTTGGACCTCGTGTTTGGTTAGCTTAGTTGGTAGAGCATGCGACCGGAGATCATTGGACCAACGTAGGGGTTCCCGGGTTCGAATCCTGGACAAGACATACAGCTTTGTTGTGTATTGGGTGTCTTTGCATTTGCTATGCGCATTTTGTTTTACTGTTGTCTCTTCTGTTGGCATGAGGCTGTAGTATTTTGTTTTGTATCTAAAATGAAGCGACCGAAGAGGGTCCTCTTTTGTGTGCGTGATTTAGTAAAATAATAATTAAGTCTGAGTTGTTTAATTCAGTGGTCCTCCCGGGTGTTATAAATAGGGATTACTCAGCCGTCAATTCCAAATATTGGTCCACGAGGGCCGGATCGTTAAGAAAACGAGTGACCAGATTACAGTGACATTAGTTATTTGTGAGCAAGCCACATAAATAGCATATCAGTTCTCACGCATTATCAATGTAATATTCTCGAGAGTATAACAATAAGCTGTGCATCTCAAATGTTCGTTTTAGTACTATTCTGTATTTTACATATATTCACTGGATTTAATAATAAGTATTGATCTCTATTAACTGTTTCAACGAACACAAGGTCTATCTTCGCTGGATAAACATTACAATCAACCATCTTAACTTTGTAGACTGAGAGAGTGCACGCGCGCAACAACATTGCTACGTCACGCAATTGGCCAGCTATAGCAAGTCTACTTTAATAGTTTCATCACAACGAGCAGTGTCATGCTCACAACTATAGCAAGTTAACTTAGAAGTTTTAAAAAAAGTTTATTTTCATAAGGTTAGTCTGTGCATGTCTTATTCTTTGGCAGCTCATAATTGCTTTAATAATTATAGTGCAAGAACAACTTAAGTCACTAACCAGAAATTGTGGTGTTTTAAGTGGAAGCCTCACACATACGCAAACATTTATAGATCAATTTAATGAAAGAAACACAAGAATAAATGAAGTAAAGGTTCGTTATCATAAATTAATAGAAATCTGGGGTAAATTTCAGATAGTTCAATTGCAAATTGAACAAACTGATCTAGAGTCAACTACTGAAAATGAAGGATATAGGCAGGAATTCGGGGATAAATACTACACAGTTTGCGCAACTATGCAGAATTTAATAGAATAAGCTACGGTAGCACCAGGTTTACCCATTAATGAGTCAGCAGGGTCAGTAAATTCAAATTCACACTCCTGTAATAATTCAGGCATACGATTACCTGCAATAAAACTAACTACTTTCGATGGCGAATATGAGAAATGGACAACCTTTGTGGACAGTTTTAAGGCCATGGTACATGAAAACGAACAAGTTCTTACAATCCAGAAGTTTCAGTATCTTGTGTCATCACTTTCAGGTCAGGCCACACAGCTACCACAGAACCTACCCCTTACAGCAGATAACTATTCAGTGGTATGGAAGGTACTTGAGGATAGATACCAAAACAAACGTCTTATCACATCTACCCATATAGGGCAATTGTTAGACATTCAACCTATCCAGAAGGAATCTGCAGTAAAATTACTACAATTCATTAACACTGCAAAGAGTAACTTTAACGTAGTTAGGGCGCTCAACATTGACATACCTTTACATGACCTACTTCTTGTCTATATCTTCACACAGAGAATTGATGCAATGAAAAGGCGAGAATGGGAGCTAACAATTTCTGATAAGTCATTACCAACATTAGATAATTTCATTAGACTTTTGAAACGCTGAAGGCAGACATTAGAAAATATTAGGCCCTTTGATAATGAACATATCAATTTAGGCAAACATGATATTAATTTCAAGGTGATGAGGTTACCTTGTCACACCAACTAGTTAGAAATTTACAAAGGCAGTGCCATTACTGTGGTGATAACATCCACAGTCTGTAGAAATATAATGATTGCTTGTTTGCCAGTTTATATGATAAGAAAAATTATGTCAAACAAAGAGGGTTATGTTTCAACTGCTTACAAAATGGTCACAGTGTAAATGAGTATCCTAGCACACACAAATGTAAGAATTGTGGCACATCTCACCATACTTTGCTTCACAATGAACAGCGTGTGCCAGTAGGTGTGCATAAGAACGAAGTTAGGCCAAGTCAAAATGGTGGACACCATGGCAGCCAGGACCAAAAAGGTTCGGGTGAGTGCAAACAGCCAGACAATGCTTGTTTAAGTCCTACACAGGGCAGCTATTGTAGTCTAAACAGCGAAGCCAAACTCAAGTGTTATTGTCTGCAGCGATCATCAAGGTCAAGGACAACCTGGGTCGCACTCATCCCTGCAGAGTACTTTTGGATCGTGGCTCACAGTCGAAATTGATCACGGAATCACTTGCTAATCAGTTACAACTGAGACGTCAGTGCAAATGATTGCCAATTGCAGGGATCAATAACATTGCGTTTACAGCTTCACAGAGCGTAGACCACACCATTCTTCTTTAGAAATGAGCCTAACCTAAGCAAGCAGCTGCAACGGTTCTGGGAACAAGAAGAATTTGTATCTTTTTCATGCACTGACGAGGAAAGGTACTGTGAGTAGCACTTTATGAGAATACATCATGGGATGAAACAGGACGTTTCGTCGTGCGTTTGCCTCAAAGGACAGACCACGCCTCATTGGGTGAATTCATCATCGGCGCCAAGAACAAATTCCAACATCTGGAAAGGAAATTCTGCAAGGAAGAAGTTCTTCGAGAAAATTATGTAAAGTTTATGGAGGAGTACCAGGGCTTATGCCACATGAAGCTATTGCCTGCACCTCATTCCAACCCAAGGTCAGAGTGCAATGCTACTATGGAACAAGCGTTCTATTTACCTCATCATGCAGTCCACAAGGAAAGTAGCATGACCACAAAGACATGGGTCATATTAGATGATTATGCTAAATCATCAAGTGTAATATCATTAAATGATATTCTCATGGTTGGTCCTACCCTACAACAGGATTTGCAGTATATAATATTGCGTTTCAAAACACATACATATGCAATGACTGCTAGTATCACTAAGATGTACAGACAAATTCACATAGATCCAAGAGATTATAATTTACAACGCATATTATGGTGCTCAAATTTAGAGGCACCATTATAACACTATCAGTTAACAACTGTAACATATGGTACATCATCTGCTTCATTTCTTGCAACCAGCTGCCTCATACAGCTAATCATCCTGAAGCGTCAGAAGGTATCAGAAGGGGTATATATATATATACAAATGGATGACCTTCAGACAGGACATAATAATCTTCACAGGGCTAAGCAGTTACAGATAGATCTAATTCAAACACTGGAAAGGGGTGGATTCCAACTCCACAAATGGTGTGCAAATCACGCCTCTCTGCTTGAAGCCATCCCAGATCAGAGTAGGGAAACACAACTCCCATTCAAGTTCAACCACTCAGAGGGAGTAAAGACTTTGGGTTTGTTGTGACATCCTGCACTGGATGAGCTCCAATTTGATACACGTGTGAAGGTTCATAAAGGTCCAGTCACTAAAAGAATAGTACTAGGTATCATATCTTCGATCTTAGATCCACTCAGTCTTTTAGGACCAGTGATCCTTCATTGCAAGAGATTTATGCAGTGCTTATGGTTATGTCCTTTGCAGTGGGATGATGTGCTTCCCATAGAATTGCAAGAAGACTGGAGTTTGCTCTACAATCAAATGCCACTCCTAAACAAACTAAAAGTGGCACGATTGGTTGAGTGTCATGGCACTATAACCATTACCTAAATACACGGATCCACAGATGCTTCCAAAGCAGGATTTGTAGCTTGCTTGTATCTTTGCTGTGTCAAAAAAGAGGGTAACATCAGCGTACATGTTCTGTGTTATAGGTCATGGGTGGCACCTCTGCAGTAGATACTACTGCCTCGCTTGGAATTATGTGGTGCTTTACTCTTGGTGATACTTGTAAAGAAGACTACATCGTCGTAATGTGTACTCGTTAACAGCATAATTATATGGACGGATTCTACAGTTGCGTTAGCATGGCTGGCAGCAACACCTACAAGATGGAAGAACTTCATAGTAAACAGGGTCTCAAGAATTCAACATTTGGCATTAGATTGTGCTTGGAAACACGTCCCAACACAGTGCAATCCTGCTGACATCCTTTCCAGAGGAGCAGCTCCAGAAGATATTTGCAAGCACAAAAAATTGTGCTAGATTGGCTGGCAAAGGAAGGTGATCAATGGCCTCATTGTAAGTATATTACGCTGGAAGAGGAGACACCCGAACTTAAGAACCAAGCAGTGTATATAACAGTGACATAAAATCCTGAGGAAATTGTCAGGAGATTCTCATCACTAACCAGATTGCAGCGAGTAATAATTTATAGTTTTCGCTTCACAATTCATGCAAGATAACAGGAAATTATACACCAAGGTCCAATAACGGCGAAGGAGCTTCGAATAACTTTGTATCATTTCATCAGACAGCTACAGCTATAATCATATGCACAAGAGGTTAAAGATCTCCAAGATCTTAAATAAGTTGGAGGGAGACAGTCTCCGCAATTTTCATCCTTTACTTTTCGAAGACAGTCTTCTACGAGTGGGAGGTCGATTGCAGCATGCTGAGGTTGAGTATGACCAGACACAGCCTATCATCTTGACAGCAATCTCCAACCTCACAAGATTAATCATACAAAATAAGCATCGAAGATTACTTCATACTGGGCCCCAGTTGTTATTTGCAGCTTTCAGACAACGATATTGGATAGTGAATGGCAAGATTGTTGTACGTCAAATAGTCCACAAGTGTATGAAATGCTTCAGGCTAAAGGCAAGGTTAGCTCAGCAACTAATGGGACAGTTACCAGAATCTCGTTTACGTTCAGCAAAGCCATTTCTGAACTGTGGTGTGGATCACGCTGGTCCATTCTAAATTCATCAAGGTGGGTGGCGTAGCAAGATCAAGGTAAAATACTACACAGCGATATTCATATGTTTTGCAACAAAGACTATCCATATCGAACTTGTAAGCGATCTGACAACAGAGGCCTTCATAGCGGCACTTCATAGATTTTCTAACAGACGTGGAAGAACCGCAATACCAGAGTCAAACTACACACACATTCCCATGAACAGACTGTCTAGATGGCAACTGGTTCAACAATGCACCCAGCGGTTGTGGAAGTTGTGGTCACCCGACTACTTAAGCCAGCTCCAGCAGCGTTCCAAGAGGACCACTGTATCCCCCGATCTTCAACCAAGGATGGTTGTGCTCCTGAAGTACGAAGATGTTCCCCCTCTACAGTGGAGATTTGCATGAGTGGTGGAAGAGATCCATCGTGGTCTTGATAATCGTGTTCGAGTAGCTACTCTCCATACGTCATCCATTGTTGTCAAACGGGTGATACAAAAGCTGTGTCCCCTACCAATTGACTCAATTGACTAACGTACAGTAGTGCTTCCAGTGCTTATTATATTTTATATAGTTATATTTAAGACCATCTAGCTTTGTTGTTAAAAATATGTGTTATTTTAGGTAGGCGGTATGTTGTGTATTGTGTGTCTTTGCATTTGCTATGCGCATTTTGTTTTACTGTTGTCTCTTCTGTTGGCATGAGGCTGTAGTTTTTGGTTTTGTTTATCTAAAATGAAGCGACCGAACGGGGTCCTCTTTTATGCGAGTGATATAGTAAAATAATAATTAAGTCTAAATTGTTTAATTCAGTGGTCCTCCCGGTTGTTATAAATAGGGATTCCTCAGCCGTCAATCCCGAATGAGCTTTTTCACTAATTTTGCTTCGATTAAAAGAATACAGTAATTCAATCATATCTAATTGAAATAAGTAAAGAATTGAAAATGTTTGGGTACGGTCTAACTGGGTCTATGGTCAAAACATTTCAATGCGGATTACTGTCGAGCCTTGAAGGGTTGGTGTCAAACTGGGCCAGTGGTCGAATCCTAAAAATGTTTATTTGTTTTTAATTAATGAGATTGATTACATTAACAATTTAGTTAATTTCCTATGTTTACTTTTATTAACAAATTTAAAAACTAAAAACTAGTTGTGGGTTCAAATCCTAACTGAGGGATAAGGGCGGATAGGTTATTTTGACAATAAGTAATGTAATAATGAAAAGTTGGTACTCACCATATTGGTAATTGTTTGGAGCTACTGGACATTTAAAAAACAACTTTACGAAAGTTTACTACAGCTAAAAATAAACAAGGTAAATTACAATAAACTAAAAAGGTTAACTGTTTCAAACAACAAATAAACTGATAACAATCACCACTACTAAATAGCTACTGGCATTTGTAAGTAGGAAAAGTGATTTTGGCAAGAAGGGAGGGGGATTGTTGGAACTCGGAAGGGTGGAAGGGCTATTGTTTGTCTAGATCTCTATGACTCACGATGGACTTGTAAGTCCAGCACCTTCGCCTGCCTATGCATTTTTTTTTATACATAATTTAGTTAACATGATTAAATTTGAGATTTTGCATCCAAAATATTGGGGGACTATTGTCCAGCCTTGCCACCCCCTCCCAAATACCACCAATGCATTTGACCATACATGATTAGAGACATATCATGCCTAAGCACAATCCCTCATTGATTGATAATGTATTAAATCTAATCATAGTTTATTTATCCTACGACATTTAATCAACATTCATACTTAGAAGCCATTTGATCGTCATTAATTGATCATGCTCTTCATATAAATGATATATTAGATCACCCCAAGCTCATAACAGTAAGTTTCCTTAATCTAAAACAATCCTCCTACTCCATTACAAAAACCGATATATATATATATATATATATTAAATACTACTATCTCAACCTCGTGTATACATTCTAGACACTAATATCCTTAGCTCTTTATCTTATAAGGATTTGTGTCTTCAAACAAGGAGTCGTCCCAATAACCTCATGCATCTTGGACCGTTATACTACTGAGCGTAGAATATTCACAGGTAAGGTTTACCTATTCAAGTAATAACGTTCTAGGATTCGTGTCGACGACCTTGCCTATACTGAACATTTTGCTGTATATTCCATTGCGAAAACGTCCTGATACGAACATATAAGCTTAAACTGAGAAGAATCATTCGTTTTGAAATGTTGATAAACATTATGTTGAAAACTACCATCTTTCTTGGTGGTTCCTATCTTAATGGTTAAGGATGATATACAATTATTATTGGTTAGCATCTTAATGTTTCCCATCTTAATGATTTAGGGTCCTGTAAAATTATACTCGTTAATCATCCAAACCTTGACATGCTACAGTCAACCCCCTCATTATGTTGACCCTTCTCATCCGGATCTTTGCCATAGAGCTGAAGACTAACATAGGTCAATACAGGAGATCTCTGTATCAAACACCCTTAATCATCATTCCGATTTATGGCTAGTATAGATACCTTCTTCACGTCTGCTACAGGATACACCATTAGGGGACTATATGAAATTACTAAATCAATCAAGAAAAGCTTACCCCAGGAAGTTCCATCATGGTAAAAACACACCTCTTTACATGATTAAAGAAGGAAACCTATCATGTATATGTTCATTTTCAATCACCAGACTTCAACATAATTCAACAAACTATACATAATTTCATCAGGCTTTAACTGACTTCAACAAACTTCCACATACTTCAACAGACTTCACCAAATTTAATCATAATTCATTGATTACACGTAGTTTAATTATTATTCATACATCATACTTAGAATACATTAATTGTTTATTACTCATTGATCACAGACTACCTGTATACCAAACATGTCACGTCAGTCGAGACACACACACTTGAATTTCATTGTGGAAGGAGCTTGAATATTGTGTGGATATTTCCAAGGTACATCATGAAACCTAAATTCCGAATGTGTGTAAATCTATAAGCCCAGTAGCGTAAATAAACCTTTCAAAGTATTTTCTTCATAATGTATATGATGAAATGGTCCGGCATGATTGTATACTTTCATGACAATATATTTAGAAAATTGTTACCATCAACTATAATTACACTGTGTAGTTAGTTACCTTTAAGTTCATCTGCCCCTTTTGGACACTCTCCTTCACTATAAAAGCATTTCAATATGTTGGTGAGATTTTCCTCATTTGCTTTGTTAGTGAGAGTTTCTGGATCTGGATAGTCCGCACCTTGAGTACCTTCAAGTAGAAATACGCATGCCACCACAAACAGAAGTACAGAAGCCTTCATTATGTTCATCTCTGAAAAAGGGTTCTAGTTAATTAATCGTTAAAACCAGTATTTAAATTATTTTTTCAACTGGAACGCTTTCAAAAATATAATGAAATATATTAATATTAATGTAGAATTTGTAAGCATACATCCCTTTTTAAAACAAACTTTTGTATAACTGATGTTTCGTTTTAAAAGTCTTATTACAAATATGTTGCTATTTTATGTTATTTTGAGATATATTAAAAGGTAGTTATATATTCTTTCCATAAGTCCTATAGATTTCCCATAAAAATATGAGGTCAATAGATACAAATACACATGTGCTACAACCTGTCACACTTATACCTTTATGATTTTCAACAGTAAAGTCAGCACAAGTGCATTAGATCAAGAGAATTCACAGCCAAAGAGATACGTTGGTTGCATCCGGAACAGGCGAATGGACTGTCTAACAGTGATAAGTAACTTATATTAGTAGTCCTAATGAGTGAAATAAAACCCTTATCTTAGATTTTCAATCATTATTTATGTGTAGTTCATGTGTATGCATTTTATTTATTTGGAGGAGGGGGTGGGAGTCTATAATGAATTATTTTTCTTTATTTCTTTCTTTTTTCTTAGAATTAATGATTTATATTTCCCTCTTTGTATTAATTTCTATTTTATTTTCTCTTTGGGTGTTTCAAACCTCTCTACAATATTTGAATAGAATGCGTGTAATAATGCGACGACACGGGCGCTGTTTGGCTTCAAAGACTGAACACCAGAACCAAATTCTATGATAACGTGTCTGGTTACTCTTTAGTTTCATTTATCAGGCATTTAAGCGTAACAGCTCTAGTAGGTACCGTCGTATAGTAGCACGCGTTCAATTCCAATATTGTAGATAGGTTTTAATCCCAAAGCTTTCATTTTATGGTTTCGGGTGGTGAGTAAAATTAGAACCTCTCACCAAATATGGTAGCCATAGAAAATAATTAATTGCTTAAAAAAAGGACCTTATTAATAAGATACATAGGCTACATATCAACCACTGCTACTCCACATAAGGAGTTCAAGGAATTTATATTATATTACATATCAACTACAATAATTATTGTTTGGTCATGATTGTAAAATAATTTAAATTCGTTTGTAAGTTCAATACACTGAAAGGTGACTTTATACATATTATACCATATTATATAAATGGTACAAATATTGTTATGCGTATTCTCTAAACTGAAATATAATAAGCTTGGCTATTTTATCCATTATTGTTATATGAGTAAATATTATGTAGGGCACTCTTAAGATCTAGTTTACTACAACTGAGGGACTTGGTTTGTGAATCCTGCCGACTGAAGTTTTGAGTATCTAATAGGTCTGAATATAAAGACTAGTGTGGGTACTGTGCACTGCATTACTACCAACATCTATAAATACAACTGTCCCAGGTTTTAGAGTAAATTATTGACTTGAATTTTACAATGCTTATACCTCGTTTTCTACTTCCAGGCTGATGAGAACATAAAAATGTTGAAAACTCTCCAGTAATCCTTTTTTTTAGGGCATGGTGGACAACTTAAAATAACAAATTATTTTATTTCATTTTTAAATTTTTTCATTAACACATTTTTAAATAAGTTTTTTTCTCAAATCTTACATATTACATTTAAAACCTTTTAAATTGTATAACCATTTTAAAACCAATTTTTGATTATTTTCTCCTTTTAATTATTGACGACCAACATTGTGTTTACTACGGTTATTAGCAGCTTCTTTTATTGTTACAATATACATTCCTTACTTATGTATTCCATTAATTTGTATTATAACATTTGTTTTTAGTAATTTTACTTATTGTCAAACATTAAGAAACTGTCCCAGGTTTGTTTCCCGTATACAAGTTCACTTGTTTTCTACTGCGTCTTACTACCCATTCGGGCTACACGCACACATTATTTACGTTAATTGGATAGAAATGAGAAACAATTTTTTAGAAAAAATCTACCCGTGTTTGCGTGGAGTAAGAGTGAGAAAAGTTTTCATAAGAAACACCCATAAGACACTCGAGCGGGACTCAATCCCAGATCTCCTCGCCTCCAGAACTAAAGTATAACGTGGGAGTGACGCGTTTGAACATAAACTCACTGAAACAAATCACTTTAGAATAAACATCAAATAATAATGTCTTACCAACACCAACCATATTGTTCAAATAAATTTTAAAAATGAACAAAACTCTTTTCTTCCCTTTACAGTAATACACACTTTCAAATATTGTTAGTTTAGGAATAATTTGGGCTTTGTTTTAAGATTCAATGAATTCGTTAAGTAGCCTGATCAACTTAATTTGATAATACATGATAAACTCTTCAAAAATAACAGTTACAACCCCTAATTTCGTGTCGAGCCCAAAACTTGCCAGAAAATGTGTTAGTTGTTGAGAAAGCACATTTTCTAGGGGAGATCACATGTAGTTGATCCCATCTCGTATCTAGAATTTAACTGATAATTTACTTCATTTAATCAACATTAAAATTCACCTTTGTATGACTTTCAATTAAATATTTGGAAATGTTATTGTTGATTCGTAAATGAGCAGAGTAGTGTATATTATGATGTTCTTATGTTTGCTACATCATTGCCTGAAATTCCGCTACCCGACTGTGTTATTTCTAGCTGTTGTAAGTATTTCAATCTAGTCTGTTGAAAGTTTGATGCTCACTTGTTGCTGCTGATCTTGTTACTATGACATTGATATCGACATCCTACCCTGCCGCAAGGATCAGGAGAATATCATTTAGAGAAAATGTACACGCATTTATATGAAAGAAGAGGGGGGAACCATTTAAGAAGAAGCGCCCAGTATACTCAGCTTGGATTAAAACTCCAACCTCCCAAACAGATCATTCTACACAGAGTTTTAAGCACAAAAACTAAAATTTAATAAGTCCCTAATTTTTACTAAATTATTTCTAACGCCTTTTTTTAGGAAAATGCTGACACACTTCTTCATCAATTTTAACTTCTTCCTCTCCCTCTCACCCCACCCCTCTATTAATACCATATATAGCCGGACGGGTAGTAAAAGTTCTAGATTGATGTTGGGTCTGTTAATTCTCTTTGAGATTTCTCCTAATGTAAAGAAATAATAAACCCTCTTTGGTGGCTACATGGTCTAAGGCGTCACTCTTGTAATATACTATACTGACGATGACGGGGAGATCGGGGTTTAAATCCCGGTCGGGCATATTGAGGGGGTCTACTAAATGGTTTTTCCTCTCCCTCCCCGAAAATGTGAGTACACTCTTTCTATAAATTCAACCTTCCTCATAATATCCAACCCATTAGTGTAACTAGTACATATGCGTACAACCTGAACGGGTAGTAAGACGCGGTGCTAAAAGAAAATAGTATCCACACTAGAGCTATTTCAAGCAAACATATACAGCAGTAATACACGGTACGTACAACTTGCATAGGGAAAGAAGAACCTTCTAGAGAATAAACAAATTTGGTTTGTACGTGGGGTAAATTTGTCGCCCCTAGTATCTGCCACCGTAGCCACGTGCCTACCAGGCTTATGCGTAAATCCGGCCCGGTTCTTGAAATATATCATGAACCGAGACACTTTCTACAGGCTGTACATGAAATAGCCACTACCTTTTTCTTTTAAAATTTTGCGCCCGGGGCAACTGCCCCTAAGGCCCCTCTCCCGCTACGCCACTGAGTCAGCACAACACGATACTTTAAGGCCTATTCTACACTAGCGGTTAAAACGCTAGCAACCGCGTCTTTGAATGAAACCCTTATTATCAAGTTAGAAAATAAGTTTTCGTCTATACCAGCGTTTTGACCGCTACCTCTGGAGGCGTTAAGGGGATGGATCACCATGAGAGATGAGCGCGGCCGGTTTCTAAGGCGATTTCTCTGTACACGATTACTAAGAAAGCTATTATACATATTTTAATCAGATTTTTACTACTGTACAGATCAATTCACTTACATGGTTTATAGTTTATTCATATCCAC